>JAYMFT010403856.1:0-18730 GCA_038088735.1 Panulirus argus | reverse complement strand
AAAAAAAAAAAAAAAAAAAAAAAAAAAAAAAAAAAAAAAAAAAAAAAAAAAAGGCCGACTTGTTGTAGTGACGATGATGGGTGGTTTTCGTAAAAGCCGCAACATTAACCCCCATGGCATCGTCTGAGAAATACACTGCGGGGGGAAAAAAAAAAGTAGGAGGGGGGGGGAGAGGGAGGGAGTCGTCATCAACGAGTACTGACTCTCGGGTAAACTGGAGTCATCATACTAATCGTCTGGAACCTTGTCATTTCTCAAGAGTCTTAAAAAAAAGGCAAGTGCCTCTTAAACTCTTAACCCCTTCCAAGACCGCGTTTACTTCAGCCATCCTGCCCAAGGTTCCTCTCTCTCGCCGTCAAAGGCACCACCGGGTATAGGTTTAACGCTGTGGCCGGGCGTGACATTCAACGCCAAAGTGACTGCCTGACTGACGGATGACTTATGAAGACTCCAGTGTCCAGGTCTATACGACGAGGGGGGGGGGGGCCCTTCTTTTTTTTATTTCCAGAAATGCAACGAATAACTCTTGCTTGACCGGCCTCACCTGAGGAACGAGTCGTTCGTCCGTTCATACATTCGCGAGTGGGCAAGGGAGGAGGAGGAGGAGGAGATCAACATCATCGCCGCCCTCAAAGGCAGCCAGCCAGGCAGCCATCCCCCATCCATTGGCTGGCCCCGTCTTCTTCCCACTCTCTTTACCCGTAGCGTGGGATCTGCGGGGCTTCGTCGTCTCATGTCCAGTTTCACGGGAGGCGAGCGAATGACGACCCCGCAAAAGAGTTCTCTCACAGCCTTCTCCGTGTGAGGTCGATCAAGACAAAAAACAATCAGAAGTAATTCCCATCACACGGAGACGACGATCACCCTCGATGTGAAAAACGTAATCTGCAACATCGTCTCCTGCCCTACCATTCCTAACAACGAAGACCATACCTCGACACTTTCTAACACACCCTCCTAACACACTTTACCCACTCTCCTAGACTCCTTTAACCTCCATCTTAACTCCTCAGGCACATGACCCCTCCCCTCCCCCCCTTCCCTCCCTCTCAAGCGAGGCTTCTCCAGGTGCAGCGCTCCTCACCAACCAACCCCCACACCCCTTTCCCAGGGACGGTGGGGGGGGGGGGGAAGGAGAGCCAAAGCCCCACCTACCCTCCCCTGCACCAGCTGTTGAACGCACGACGCGCACCACTACCTCTGAAAACCCCGCCAGAGTCCTTCAACCCCCAGAGTATGACGATGCATGTGTCCTCAGCTGCTCTTGCAACCGAGCAAATACCCCCTGAAACACCTCTCTCTCTCTCTCTCTGCCTTGCCCCTTCCCGCATAACACAGGCAGACGCAATGGAGTCACAATCTTTGAGGAGTCTAATCTTTTTTTCTGGCTAGGGTCTTAATAAAGGATTAAGCGAGGACTCGCGCCTATGTTCTTCTAGGCTAGGCTAGGCTAGGCTAGGCTAGGCTTAGATTACAAACCTGACCTAGCCTAACGCTGGGAGCCGAATCTTCAAGTGATCCGGTTACGGCTTTTTACATCAAGCACGAATGATGTTTACCACGCAAACTCCTCTCAGCTGACTGGCCTATAGTTAATCGAAACTTAATAAAACAATTCTAAGGATGGCATATGCCTTTCCTTCAATATACACTTAAAGGAATCTAAGCGCTGTGAACGTGAATGATATGGGAATCCCATCTGTATATTTATATATATATATATATCTCTATCATTTGTCCGCCCTACAGTATCGCACGAGATCAAGTCTACGAAGCCTGGGACAGCACAAGTTACTGAAGTCGAGGGTGACACATCCGTAGACTTTGGCGTCTGTTTAATGCTTCTCGCCCCCAGGCCGTGCAAAACAACCACGGGCCGCCGAGGGAATGAGTGACACAGAGGTAGGAGAGTAAGCAGGTAGGTCGCACTGTGAAATGATGTAGGGAGTTTAAAAAAAGGTCAGAGGTGGGGTGCATTAAAAGCATCACGAAGGCGACAAATGTACGGCTCCTGAGGGGGCGAGACGCAAAACCCCCTTCTGGTGGAGAAGCCCTATGAGTGGGAAGGGCCTTTGCTGTTGGACGGCTTGCACGGGCCGGACACCACCGCCGCCGGGGCTGGGTGCACCGGCCCACCACCGCCGCCGTCACCACTCGAACACCAAACACATGTTCACCATCGATGGCTTAGTTCATCTGCCACGCCTCTGCCTTCCTCCACCCACCCCCTTACCCTGCAGGTCATGTTCGTGACACCACAGGGTGGCAGGCACCACACGAAAACCAACAGGGAGGGAGTGGGAGGGGGGACGGTTTTACGTGGAATGAAACAAAATAATGAATAACGAAGGATTATTCAACGAGGGTGAATATCCATGAATCCTTCTATACAATCACAGTGCACAGGCACGAAACAAATGTATCAAATAAGTGGGGAACCCTAAGGGGAGATGAGCTACGACTGAGTGTATGGGAGGAGGAGCAGGAGGAGTAGTACCATGCACTCAGTTCGAGTGGGAGTACATGTGGGAGAGTGATGCAGAGTAGTAGTAGCGATGGTGGGGGGTGGGGAGGGGGTGAGGAAGGCTGAGGGAGGTGGGGGGAGGGAGGGAGCCGGCCGGCACAGCTGTCAGGTCCCCTGATGACGCAACACCGGGGCGCCAGACAGACGCCTCCCTCCCTCCTCCTCCCCCCTTAGAACCCCTCCCCCCCGCACGACGCAGCACTCCGGAAACACTACTCACACAACACCACATTCCTCCCACCGCCACACCGACGCTTACACGCTTCGCGTTCACGCCACAGGAGCGGCGACACACACTACCTTCATTTAACAATCGTATGTGCGCGTAAACGAGACTTACCAACAACTCCTCCTCAAGACGACTTGGTCATAAAAGGAAAGTGACCAAGGTCAACCACATGGTGTCCCCCCCCCCACCACCTTCCAAAATTACCTAAATTACACTACAAACTGTGGCTGGCGCGGTCTCTCTCTCTCTCTCTCTCTCACACACCAGGCCGTTTTGCTAACCATGCAACGGCGAATAAAGACACGGAAAATATCCTGTTATTAAATGTTACGTCTATCCCCTCCGTCGCTACCCCTCCCCCCCCCCCAGCCACTCTCTGCCACCAAGCGGTACGCCAACTGTCAAAAATGGAAAGGTGAGGCGGGTCGGCGGCTCTGGGGACTGTGTGTGTAATAATCTCAAAAGTTGTTTACTGCATTACTACCCACAGAGGCTGAGAGAGAGAGAGAGAGAGGTCAGAGTACCTACGAGGAGATTTAGCCAAAATGGCAGGTCTTAGAAGGGGCTAGTAGCAATTTTTTTTTTATACATACAAACTATACAATGTAAAATATAAATACAAAGTTTTGAGAGAGAGAGAGAGAGAGAAGGAAGTTAACTCCGGATGTCTCACATGTTTGGCATGGCTTGTATTCAACGTCTTGTGGCTAGGCAATTACAAAACACGAAAGTGTTGAAAGTAGGAGGAGGTAGTTAAGCAAGGCGCTTCAGCTTCTCCCTGACTCACACGATATCCCAAGAAGGTCCCGGGCGCGCGCGCGCGCGCGCGCGCGCGCGAGAGAGAGAGAGAGAGAGAGAGAGAGAGGCGCTACATAATCTCGTCCAAGTGACTCACTTTTAACTGAAAACGTGATATGGGGTGAGAGGTGACAGGACGCGTGACCCAACAGCTACTTACCGGAGTCCGATGGCGTGTGCAGCAGCGACGAGCGACTGGCGTACTGGCGCGACGAAGGCGACGACGAAGCAGGAGTGGGAGAAGGTATTCTCAAGCAGTGGTAACTGTGGTCTACGTGCACGATGCCAGACGACGTGGGCGTTTCTGTCGTGTACACTTCTTCCTCGTGACTCACGCCGTAATGCTCGGCGGCAGCCCCGGCCCCTCGGTGGTCGTCGTGATCCTCGTCGTCTTCGTCGTCGTCGTCGTCCCGGTGGTCCTGGTCGTCGTCCGTGTCCGTTTCGGAGGATTCCGACGGCGTGTCTGGCCGCGCGACGTGGTGGCTTGAGAGGTGGAGACCGGACTCCTCCACGTCGTCCATGTGACCGCCTCCCTCGTCGTCATCGGGATGGATGTCGGAGATGAGCGTGAAGCCCGCCGTCCCCGCTAGCGTGGCCGTGGAGGCGTCCATCAACAGGTCAGTGATTTGCGACCCGGAGTCTCTGTGCGTGCGGGGATGGTAGTGGTGACTGTGGGCCTCTGCGGTGCAAGTCCCAACCCACATGCAGTCGTGTCGCAGTTCCGACCCGGCAAGGGCCAGCTGCGTGCAGCTGGTGCACGTCCCCCGTCCTATCCCGTGGGCACAGGGCAAGCCACCCAGCCCGCACCCCGGGAAATCATCCGGCAGGTGGGCATCCAGATCTATGGGCTCGAAGTTGGGGGGGAGGTCGTCGTCCTCCAGCAGCAGCGGCAGCTCGATGGACGACGTCATGGAGAGATCGGGCAAGGTGCCCAAGTCCAAGTCTGTGACCTTGCTGGGGAACGGAGACAGCAGGTCGTCCGTGTCCCTGAAGGGGGAGCGGGGCGGGGTGGGGATCAATTCAAACTTCTTCCAGATGTCGTTGGAGAGTGTGGGTCCCTCCTGGGACCACTCGGCGTCCGGGTCCAACTCCAGCATGGTGTTCGGGGCCAACCACAGGCTGTCCTGGAATGAAAGAGAAGAAGAGTTCCCAGTTACCAAATACTTGAAGAGTTTTTGTTGCCCAGAATTACCCAAACCGACTAGTAGCGTCACTGAAGATTGTCATGATGATAAGAAAATGCCACAGTATGAGACGTACCTTCTCACAGTCTGAACTGTTGATAACACCCATTTCCTCGCAGGATAAACACTTCAAATCCATTACCATTCTGTGACTATAAAATCTTTATAAAAGAGACGCTGCATTGCCTCACATATACACAAACACAACAATCATCCATCGTACTCTCGCCTCAAACGACCAACACAACACTTCCTGAATACGACCTTCGGCTGTACCTTCGGCAGTAGAAGAACCCGGTCGTCCTATAATTTACTTCCACAAGAGTCGCTTGACGATGTTAGGGCCAACGTAAGCAAAACGCTGTTCCCCCTAAAACACGGAACGGTCCCGTCCTTGCTTGAAACTTTCAGTGCGAAGAACTAGAGAGCCATCGCATTTGTGCGAAGTCTCTCCCCCTTTGCGGGGCGGCGGTGAAGGAGCCGCGAATTGGACGCAAAGAATCGATAGCAAGACCTTGCACCACATGAACGAAGCCGACGCAGCCCTCCTCCTCCTCCTCTTCGTCCTCCTTCCCCCCCCTCCCCTGTGCACCTGTACTCGCTCCCTCGCTCGCCCGCCCGCCCGATCGCCCCTCCACCACCACCACCTACCTCCTCCTCCGATAACTAACGTCACCTGTGCCAACTTTGCGTCCACTCACATGGTCTACCACGTGGCGTCACACCTGTGTGCCAATTGGTACCGTCATACACACACACACAAACACGCCAAGTCGAACTAGGCAACGTCACATATCCTTGTCCGACGACGTTATCTGGATCATCGCCTACGCAACGTTTATCAAGCGGAATAATAATCTGTGCAAACGATCTACGTCACTTATTTGGGTTGGTCGGATGGGTTTCTTACACTAAGGGGACATAGTTCATGTGTTGAGGTGTTCCTCATCCCTAAAGTACACCGACCGACAGACCTCTGCCTGTCTGCCAATCCCAGGGCTGGACCGGATGAAAACAATTACCCAGGCAGCGTATAATCAGAACGGAGGCGACCCATGTGGCCAGTTCATGGTTGTGCACTTGGCCAACTGATCTTAAAAAAAAAAAAAAGTATAGCCAATGCGACATTACGGAACGAGAACATAAAATATATTTCTAATATCTGAAATGAACGGTCACTCTCCCTCACATTCCCACCCCCCCCGGCGTCGAAGACAGATCGACCTCCTCTCCCCTTCCCCTCCCCCAACCCATGTCACCAAGACCACCATTACGATACGTGGTGAAATCTCACCTCCCCACCACCACCGTATCAGGCGTATACATCCTCCCCCCCCCCGGGTGATTATCTTGCCTAGTTTTTCACACTCTCCTGTACCTGGCAATACCACATCATTCATGACAATGTAATCATACATCTACCACGACCACCTCTCGTCTACTACAACACTTAACACACGTGGTGCAATACTCTCCCGCAAGTTCCACGACACACACAAGCGGGTCTGAGCAATGATCACGTGTACTTCCCATAAGGTGTTCAGTCCTTTACCACTTATATAAGTAAGATATCCTCCACACTTATACTATATACGCTTATTCGTTATATATCCTCCAAACCTACGCTATATACGCACATTCAATAAATTTTCTTCTGATACGAAACTCATCGATAATGACGCAATGAAGGAATACACGTAACAGCCAAATACAAGAATACAATCAAACCATATCATCTGAAGAATATATATATATATATATACCACTGGGCAACGCTCGCTATGGGAAGCCGTAGGCTTTGGCGGGAGAGTTGACAATTTGGCGGGAAGGTTGGGATCGGGAGCAGGAAGGGAGGGAGGGAGGTAGGGTAGTGGGCCCTGGGCTTGGGGGATCGATGCCGCTGGCTCTGCCTGCCTCCAGCTGCCAACCTGACACTTGCCACCTTGTGTCTGACCTTCCCAACGCACACACATACATACATATGGTCGGGACGGGGAAACGTGCAAAGCTCTCCTCGTAAAACACTATATATAAATATGTTCATAACCACGGTGAAAAATGAAACATGTCCCAAGTGCACCTGTGTAATTATTACATCTTCAGGGGAGATACAAGAAGTGATTTCTTGAATCTACCATGGCGATGTCATAATCACACGAAAGTGCACTTGAGACTTATAGTTTCATTTCTTTCCTCGTTGTTATCAGCAAATACAAAATCACGCGCATCACTGTTACCTACTACAAATATAGAATACTCTTCCCCCAGCCCCAGTAGCGCGCGCGCGCACACACACACATGTGTACACAGCCTACTACAAGAGTTAAATCTTTCCTTAAGATGCCAAGAGGTCAACCACCTCTACTTCCACTCGACTTTCTCTGATTAAAGTCCCTGGGAATTAACACAAAAACTTCACCTCAAGACAGACTAGCGGGAGAAGCCTGCATTCGCCCCATTAAGCTGCCACCTGGGACTGGCTTGTGTAGGCCACACACACACCCACACACACACTGCTTCATGGTCGTCAAACCCGTTACCATCCATTACTGCTGAGGAGATTCTATCCTCCCTCACCCTGCCGTGGCCCCCAGGGAAACAAATCTATAAATAGTCTTCATACATACGATACCGTGAGGTCATTAAACGCCATTCCCTTGGTGTCTGGCGTAGTGAGGGATGGTAATAGGAGGACCTGTGATGGCAGCAGGTGGGGAGGGAGAGGAGGAAACAAGGTGTGCGCATAGCGTCACGCGTAAGCCACCTCACCAGGCGAAACGTGAGGGACACACGCCTGACTCAGCCCGCTCATGATGCCACGTGGGTCATGTTAGGTTTAGCACTAACACTGTGTATATGAATGCCGACTTATCAACATACGACAGCCACATCATTTTCTTTAGTCTCGTCTGTCTTACCTACCTATCTATTTATATATCAATTTCCTTATCTATGTTCCAGTACACTACAAAGACAACAGTTATTGACGTCTTGGTAATAAAAGTTAAAGATATCCCTTATACATACAAACCTCTTTTGCATGTAATTCACAGGACGGAAGGAAAAAAAAAAATCCTCAGCACACAACCTTCTTCAAAAATTCTGTCCTTCGGGTTTACCAGTCTAGCATGACCGCTGAGTCGAGGGTTCTTTCCGAAACTCACACCTTACGACACCCTTCCGTGTATGTAATACGAACTCTCAAGGTTTGGGACAGTTAAAGTAAAATTGGACATTTTCCGTCAAAACATCTTTACAAATTACGCCTAATTCTGAATCACTAAGTACGTCTTTTTTTTAAATAAATTATAACGGTTAACGAACTCCCTCGAAATGTCCCTGGGTTTACCGCTACTTGCTTATCAATTTTCTCAAACATTCTAACTCTATTAACATCTAACATTCAAATCAATGTTTACAACTTTCAACGGTCACTAACGTCAACTTCTCTGGCGTCACTAACCTCCTCCTGAATTACATCATGTTACCCCACGAACCTTTGCACCACCGTTGTCAACACTCTGCACCAAACCCACCAACAAAACCACTAACCTACTCTACTACTCTCCCCTACCACCACTGTCAAGTCAAATATACATACGCCAGTGCTGTGCACCACCACAACAACAGTGGAAGGAATAATGCATTCACGAACCTAGGTTGGCGGGAAGCAGCGGTTTAAGTGCACGAGGCCTCCTGCAACCCCACATTATGCAACAGTCACCCGGGCCGTCCCCCGAGCACTGTACGGGGACCCAGCAGCCTCACCACCACCACCACCACCACCACCTGACACCTCTCCCAGGAAAAGTTGCTCATATGGCCGCTTCTCTATTTCCGGTTCCCGGAGGAGGCATCTCAACTGTAACGTCCTTTCCTCCATATTCTATTCATACACCTCTGGGAATGGTTACAACATAGGAAATGAACAATCCAGAGTATAATCGAACTTCGGGAAACTGTTGCTGCTATGTATCTAACCGTGTATCACATCGTCTCCGACTACCAAACATAATGTCCGTTAGTGTACCGGGAACATATGTGGCGTATCTAGTACTACGTGTACGGAGTGCGCTTGTTAAATCCTGAATGGCGTGGGATATCGGCCGTTAACGGTGTCATGGACGTAAATCTCTTCTCAACAAGGTACAGGACTTTCGAACGCAAACACAGACTTGTCTATGGTAGTGGATACACGAATGACAGAGGCAGGGCCAGACACACTAGCTGTCCTCCACACACTATGCTATGCACCAGCTGTTCTCCACACTATGCAATGCACCACCTATCCTTCACACTATGCAATGTGGAGTTGTTCTCCACATTAAACAGTGAGTGTATGAACGATCAGACACACCAGCTGTCCTCCAAACTAAGCTTGCCACCGGCCAAATATACCCCCCACATGCCACCCATCTATTATTGCACATCCCACCTCCACCTGCGGAGCTCACCGCACCCTCGTAAACCCCATTAAACAAATTATTTCTTAACATTTCAGCAAAGAACCACGACTGCATCTCTGCAGATTGGAGCAAATACTATAAACTGGCTCGTCTTGGTCACACAGACTCCATCCCTACGAGCCACAAGCTTGACATTCCCAGAACACGGGTGAAACGATGTCAAGAACCCTGCAACCCACCCCAACCTCCTGCAGCAACCCTACCAACAACAAACACTTTCCTCACAAACGCTACAGAAGTCAAAAGCTGATACAAAATACATATCAAAAGTACAATTAAAACAAAGCGAGATAATACATTGGGTAGGGCTGGATGCATTTACATGTAAATGCACGAAAAACAAGAAGGGAAATGAGTGCATACAGGAGAGCCGTGTGTTACAATTTGAAGAAATTTTAAATGTTTAAATGGGAGATACATGACGAGCATATGGATTTAATAAAAGAGCAACACCACCGCAACAAAGACACTAGAACAACACACACACAACCACGGACACAAATGGAGGCAACACAACATAATCAGCAACACAAGTGTCTGGCGAAACCCGGGAGTGGTAGGTAGGTGGTAGAGGGTAGGTGAAGCACTACACGCCTGCCGGCCCACGTGTCTGGTGCACTTGCCATTAACTCCCACGCCTCGGCGCGCACACATCCCGCCACGTACACATACATACACACACACACACACACACACAGCTCGCCGGTACACATACGCCTGCCACACCCCCTACCCTACCCCCCAACTACAACATATAAGTTTAACATTACCTGGCCCATGCATTGATATCACACACAAATCACGCATTCAGGTCCTTAACTTAACTCGTATAATAAACGTAGCTTCACCACTCAACATAGGCAAGGCATCCCCCATCTGTGCTATGTCAATCACTTACTATCAGCGTAAACAGGTGGTCTGCATCAGCCTTCACATCAACACTTGTGAAACGATAGAGTGTCTTCAGCGACTATGAAACTATTTTCCTCCAGCTCTTCAATAGCCAACTTTTTAAGTTATTCTGGACTTTTCAGGTCATTTCAAGCTGGTATACACATCGCGCGGTCACACAAAAACATTATAATATACATAAGCATCTAAACTTGCCCAATACTCGTAGTACACCATCTACACCTACCTCAAAACTAATCCATAAACGTCAAAAACCTCATATGCACCACTAAAAAAAAAAAAAAAGTGTAAAACTGTATACGGTACAGAACGTGCACAATGCAGTAGCATCGTTCTGCAACACTAGTCCTTACCTTGCACGAGTGAGTTGAGTCACTAAAATCCAGTTAAAGTTCAAGATTAGAATGGGGAAACGAGCGTATGCGGGAACGCCTTACGCACGACACAAGTGAGACACGTGCTCCCTTCACCCGGTCTACGCTAAGACTGATGATCAGAATCCATTGGAGTGAGTATTACTCCGCTCAGGCCTGCCAACCCCACGCCACACACACACACACACACACACACGCACACACACTCACACACACACACCGCCGTCGCCACTATGAATGAACGTCCCGCCACACACACCGAGCTTTTACTCTCCACATTTTTTTTCTTTTTTTTTTTTACAATCGACTCTCGCTGGCTTACGGTTCCTCGGAGAGTCCCATAGGACGTGTCAGTCTCATGATGCTTTACACATCTTCGTCTCGCGTCGGCGCTCGAGGGCGCCGTGCCGAGAGAGCAACACACACGTTTAAACAGTCGTGAAAAATTATGCACATGGCATCGCGACACGACTCTCTTCGCGCTTTAAATGCCGCAAGCATTACTACTACTACTACTACTACTACCACTGCTACTTTCAAGACCTTACGCATCGTATTAGTTTAAGAATCTAACGAGAGGATGAATTACGAACTGTGAGAGGCCGCTACTACATCCATCCATCACCAACCAACCGCTACCGCCACCCATGGCTGCTGGCTGCTGACCCACGGCTAGGCTAAGTTCGGCCCGCATGGTATCTCATTAGTTTGATAACTTGGGCTAATCGAATGCTGACTCGGCAAATACACACGACGTGGTGATCTGCTCCAGCTACCATTACTGCTACCACTTCCACTACACACAAACTACTATCTCAGTAGGCTTGAAACTGTTGTATCTGAAGAAAATGGGGGACATGTAAGATTATTCTTCTGTCCGTGAGGTATTCATCATACCAAATCTCCCAACTCTCTCTCCGTCTCTCTCCAACCATTACCTGGGCCTCATAAATCAGTTCGGGTTAGAAGTTACTGCACCATCATCGCCATCACCACCACCACCACCTCAAGAATCTGCAGTTCTGCTCCATCACAGCTCGTGTACACACCGCTACTAAAATAGCCTCATCCCATCCACTGCCAATCATGGTTGTCTAAGTTTTTTTATGTCCTTTTTCTACCCTTTTCCAAGATGTGGCTGATGGCAATTAAATAAAGCAAATTTTTATTCTGATCACAATAATATTTATTAGGCAGGTACACACACACTAGCTTAAGCTGGTGTGTGTGTGTGTGTGTATGCATACATAGGAGAAAAGACATGGTACATAAGTACAAGATTAAAAGACGAGGGTACACGAGTGTAAAACTCTCTCCCTAAAAATAGTAGTCACACACGTGTGTGTGTGTGTGTGTGTGTGTTACGGTGAGTGTTTTACTCTTGTGCTGTCCCGTCTCTTAAACTGTTAGTTACAAGTACCATGTCTTTACCCGTGTGTGTGTGTGTGTGTTACTGGAATTCCCCCGTTCGCGGTTACGTCGCTAGTCAAGTAACTTTCGGAGTAAGTTTTACAAGTCCCGCCCAGGAACTTCTCGCTCCGAAGGCCACCGTCATTTCTCTGCTGCTGTACGGAGCGCGATCTCATAGCTGCAGGAGCCCCATAAGAGGGAGTAGGGAGGAGAGGGGGGTTGGCTGGGTATCCTGGGATTGTATGATCAAACTTTTAAAAAATATGACGATATTCGGCAGATGTAAAGAAGTGGTGGTGATGCTGGCGGATGGGGACTGGGGAGGAAGGGGGACGGGGGAATCCGCATGATAGCAGACCACTGTAGGCGTGAACCCCCCCCCCCTCTGCTCCCTCCCTACCCCCCCTAAACACCTGTGGCAGCTCCCACAGCCACTATAGGGGCCACGGGGCTGGGAATTACCCAGGGTGTTGATGAAGAGACTGAGTCGTCGTCGTCCTCCTCCTCCTCCTCCTCCAACACTGCCAAACACTGCCTAGCTTTTTTATCTTTATTTTTTTGCGCTTTTGGTACACAAGTGTTTCTGGATCTGACTACATACATGATAGCACACGAACTTCGACAATCATACGTATATGAAATCGATACTAGTTCATCATCATGAATATTTCTAACGCGCGCTCTCTCTCTCTCTCCAACAGCTGCTTCCAGTTCTGCACCGAGTCAGTTAACCTTCACTTAATCACATTTTTCTTTTTCAAATTCATTTCTGCCTCAAGAGGGACTGGTTTAATGGACACTCTTACCTATTCATCCAGTGGGTGAAAAAAAAAAAAAAAACGCGTATTGTAAAAGGTCCAGGGATCGGGTCTCATTTAAGTGACATTACAAGATAACACTGGTAGATTCTTTACAGGGGCCGGACAACAAGTATCGAATCATTTGACAAGTTACATGGCAAATTAACTGTTCACATAGGCTCAGCAATAGTAATCGGATAACATAACGAATCGTATATACTGGAAGTGAGTGAATTACCACCAACTGAAAACATTAGGATACCTTCAAAGTATTTTAGGTAGAGCAGTTTTGAATAAAATGCTTACAAATACTGTACACCACGTACTATACTCCACACTATTGAAAGAAATACAAAGGAGTTCAAACAGCAACAGAACAATGGGTAATAACGTAGCTGTTTATGATTGATACTGTAGGAGAACTGACACTCGTGGATTAGTGTGGTAGGAGTACAAAGACATAAAGATATTTCTTTTTTTGTATTTCAGGGAGACTGAAAAAGAGAAAGGCTGTATACTTCCACATAGCTATGACGCCGGGGAGAAACAGGAGCGTTATTTCCCAAGAGCGAGTCAACAATTCTACAAAGTTTCTGGACGAAATTAGAAGCGGGAACCCATACAGACGGAAGTCTAGTAATTGCCTCCTGGCTGGCTAGCTAGCTGTCTGGGAAGGAGGCTAGGAGGATAGGTCTGGCTAGAAGGTGGGGTGTGTGGGGTGTGTGTGTGTGTCTGTCCGTTCCGCTAAAACTATTACCGTCCTATCAACAATAAGCAAACAACAACACCAGACACTCACTACAACAACCACCTTACACTACCGTCGTTATACTGCTGCAAACCATCACTACAGACCGACCGACCGACTGTCTGTTCTACAACCAACTGAACCACAACAACTTAAAAAGCGTCAACGACTCTCTCTCTCTCTCTCTCTCGTTGTTCCTCCTGCTGCCGATGCATCATCATGCTCCATATATAAACCACAGCGTCACCCAGACTGGCCCGTCCTGTCCCCTCATGTGACGCCCGCTCAAACTCTCTCTCTCTCTCTCTCCTTCTCTAAACACCAGTCGACCACCCAACCCTACTACAACCCCACCACCCCCTCCTCCTCCAATCTGCGACGTTACGACGCTTAACCTTACGACAGGTGGGTGCGACGCTTGCCTGACCTCACGTTGTCGGTGGGTGCGAGGCTTGACCTTACGACACGTGGGTAAGACGCTTCACCATACGATACGTGGGTGCACGTGGGAATACACCTGAATCCAAACGGCAACAGACCACCGGGTCGTAACGAGGCGGGTGAGGAGAATTTTCCCTGACTGGGCATCACTCTGCTCGCCCTGGTTAAAGCTTCCGTAACTCGACATAAGGTGTTAACAAACACCAGGAGGGAGGGAGGGAGAGGCCAATTCCTAAGAGAGGGTGTGTGTGTGTGTGTGTGTGTGTGTGTGTATGTGTGTGTGTGTGTGTGTGTGTGGGGCGGGATCAACAGGTCCCGTCCCTCCCCCAACTCCTCTCCACCCCGCGTCGTCCCACACTGTGTACTCTGGGGCCAGCATGGCCGGCTGGAGGCGTCCTGTTACCCAGCACCGCCTACACTTGTTTATTGTCCTCGTATCCCTCCCTTACCTCCTCCCTAACCCCCTCCCCCTTTGCCCAAGACCGTATACTCTCACACCATTCTCCCCTTTCTCCCCACCACCCTCTCCCTACTTCCCAGGAACCATCCCCCAACCCCACCTCGCCGATACCAGTTTATGAAGAAAACGTAAAATCACACAGGCGCGGTGCCTCTGACGTAAGGCAGTAGTGGTGGTGGCCACTTGGACACACGAGTGTTAATAGCCGAGGGTCGAGCGAGCGACTGACCGACCGACCGACCTGACCTGCACGGACTGGTCCCCAGCGGGTAGTAGTAATATAGCCCCCTGTGCTATGGCTCCTCACCGCCTACCCCCAAAGTGGCAGAAAAAGAGAGAGAGAGAGAGAGAGAGAGAGAGAGAGAGAGAGAGAGAGAGAGTTGAGTAGGCTTTTTTTTTTTTTCTTTCGCTTGGTTCCTTCTCAATTCGTGGAAGATCCTTTTCAAAGCTAGGATAGCGGTATCGCATCATCAGGCAGGTGGGAGAGTGGGTTGTCAGCAGGAAGGAGGGAGGGCGGTTGGGAGGGAGGCGATCACCACTGCGCCACAACACAGGGTCACACACACACACACACACACATACATCCCCAAGCAGCCCTTGTCACTCTACCCACCTCCCGTAACACCAGCCCAAAGCGCTGCTGCCCGACGCCCCGCGCGAGACCAGACCATACCATACACACAAGTGTTAAACCGTCCGGTCTTATTACTGGGTCCCACCGACATGTTTCCCTAAGTCCCCTCCCACCATATACTGCGAAGGGCCCCGCCTGGCATTCCTATAAACACACACACACATCGGTCAAAATGCTAAGGTACGGGAGATTCCGATATATCAAGAGAATAAACATTCTATCCACAGACGGTAAAGCCCTAGTTTATCTGGGGGGGTGGACGAGAGAGACCGTTCCTTCTCGGAAACACTTCCCACAGCAACAGGATCGCCAGCCAAACCCCTATTCCTCCTCCTCCTCCTCCTCCCTATTCTACGACCA
The DNA here is from genome assembly GCA_038088735.1 of Panulirus argus. NCBI lineage: Eukaryota > Metazoa > Arthropoda > Malacostraca > Decapoda > Palinuridae > Panulirus > Panulirus argus. Next base: position 3,390 of record JAYMFT010403856.1, on the reverse strand, counting down.
CTCCCGCTTGACCCGCTAACATCCACCCCTCCCACAACCACTATAAGATTTCACTCCCGTTAACAGAACAAGATTCCACTCCAACCCCAATAAAACGGTACATGATCCCACTCCAAGATTTAAAATTCCACACTCTCCCACCAAGACCTGAACTCAACTCCCCGACCAGCACAACGATTCTAATCCTCCAACAGTGGAAGATTTTATTTCCTTCCAGGAGATTATTCCCCTCATTATTTTTCCCCAATTATTCACGAGGAAAAATAAAGTAGATTTAAAATCTCGGGCTCGAAGGAGAACGCTCCAACAGGGAGGCTGGAAACGACCCCTTTCCGTACCAGCGTGGCAGCGTCAGCTTCGGAGGAGGGTACGCGGCCGGGCCGTCGGGGGAGAGGAGAGGAGAGGAGGCGAGGCTGGGCCTCCAGGAAGGCTGGCCGACCCCATGCCGCCGCCGCCGCCCGTCTGCTCTCCAACGCGTCCAGACATGTTAGGGTACGGGGACCACCAGGCCGTCTAGAGAGAGAGAGAGAGGGGAAGAGCCGCCCCCTTACGTAAGGCAACTGTGGTACGAAGAGATGGTGACAAATGGCTGAGGCAGAGTATCTATTACGCAGGAACAACGACTGAAAAGGAAAAAGAAGCCCCGTGCTTCAGAGACAACGTCCATCGAGACAAATGCAGTTACATTAATGGAGGCATCGGTAAGCCACACGTGCGTGCGTGTACGCAAACTGCCTCCGACGAGGCTGACTTAACCTTAAAGGGATTCTCTTACGGGCGTTTCTTAGAAGATGGAAGACGGGAGAGAGGGAGGAGGAGTAGGGGACTTGTGCGCCATAGGGAGTGTGGGTACATAAATATAAAGGCCTCTAATCAATACCAGCAGACGGCAGTGCCACACACACACACCTGCCCGCCGCCCCAGGTGTACCCTATACAACACACTGGGAGGGAGGGAGGGAGGGGGGGTTAGAGAGTTAGCGTGGCTTGAGGGGTAGCGTCACCAGCCAGCGTTGCCCCCCATACCCCCGGGGGAGGGAGGGGACGGACGGATGGGTCCGCCAGACATATATGAAAGTAGCATGTGCGTCTAGCTACCCCCCTTCGCCTTGCCCCAGCCACGCTCTACGCCGCCACTATCCCCCCCCCCCCGCTATTATTAGACCCACGCGGCGGCGCCCCCCTCCTCCCCCTCTCCTCGCTAACTGCTAGTTCCCCCATACCCCTCCCCCCCAAACCCACGGAACTATTACTACCACTACTACCTCCCTCCTTCCCTACCAAGTCGTCTAAAAACACACGGGAGGGATGATGATGACTGCTTCTCCTACGGCAGACTGCTGGGCCCACGCTTATCTCCTTACTACATCTGGTGTCTGTACGTACGCACGCCCGCCCGACCACCAGCCAGCCCCACATACACACACTTTACCTTCGCTGCCTTCTATGTTATAGTCCTATAATCTGCTGACTGGCACGTCTCCCTCCACCATACTACCCCACGGCTCCCTTCTCCATAATGCCCGACGAACTATAAAGTGATGTAATATCAGGTAATTATTGAACTGCAATGGTACTGTGTTGACATACATTATGTATTTAAGAAGTGAAAATCAAGGAATGTTAAGAGTCATCCTAAATTGGAGTTGGTTTAACTCGCGACAAGAAAACCGTGACATCTTGAGGAAAAATGGGATGCGAACTCAAGCAGAAAATTGAGAGAAGCAAGAAATTGTACAAGTGAGCAACAGGAATCAGTGGTGTGTGTGTGTGTGTGTGTGTGTGTGTTGATGTGCCTGAGCGGCCGGCCCATGGAGGCGTCGTGGGAAGCACACACGGTAAACAAACCCGTGGGAACAACATCCTCACAAGGACCCCACTGGAGGAGGAGGAGGAGGAGGAGGAGGTGCCAACCGCCCTACCTCGTCTGTTATCAGCCTGTCGATGATGATTCCTTGGACTCGGAACCCGACACAGACTGACTGACTGACTGACCGTCTCGGCCCGCTCTGCTCTGCCGCCCCTCAGCATCTCACAGGACGATACTCCTTGCATGCTACAACAATAACACTGCCACTGTCGTCTGATGCAACGGCATGAAATGGAGATCCGAGGCATCGGTATTCTGCAAGCTCGCTCGCTGTCACCTACGGGATACGTAGGCAACCGACACGTACCATTACACCTACACGTATAGGTAGGTGCGCGAAGTCTCTGGTTCCCTCCCTAGTCCAGTTGGCCCTAAGGAGGGAGGGAGGCGGGGACGGAGGCACCCGCTACCTACCTACCTCTCTCCCTCCCTCTCCCTCTCACCTCCCCAGATGCGCCCGGTCCCAGACGGGTCAGGGACTCTTTATCAAGTGTTGTTTAGCGAAGGGAAGATATACACACACACACACACACACACCGGCCAAAGTGATGACCTGCCGTCAAGAGCCCGTCCATATCTTGCGGGGTCGCCCCATATTTCTCCCGACTTTGATGACGATAACCTGTTCATCGTTCGGGGTCATCGTCTGTCTGTACCGTATGACCTTCAAGATAACACACTGACCCCCGTCTCGCTGCCTGCCTGTCACAGTCTGTCTGTGTATATCAGCGTTTAACCCCCGCCCCCTCCCCTCTCTCTCTCCCTCACACACGCACACACATAAACAACAGTACCATAAATCAAGTCGCTTCATCTAAACGGCAAACAAACTTGTATACAGAGCGCTACTTCTCCGTCCGCCAAGGCCGTGCTCGTTCCCACATTCGTCAGGTGGACGAAAGCTCGTAGGGCAAACACGTCATGGGCCTGGCAGGCTCCCCCTTGCCCCGAGCAAGGACGCTGGTACCACCATCGCCGCCACCACCACCACCACCACACCCTTATACAATTCTCCGCTGCCTCCCCCCCCCCCGGCGTAGATTTGCCCCTCCCCCCTATGAAGGGAGGGAGAGAGATGCGGGCACCTCCTCCCTCCCTCCCTACGTTGAAAGATGGGTATGTGGGAGGATAATGGTAATGTCACATGAATCATCACGTTTAATTATACGAAAATATATATAATTAAAGCGTTCGCTAAGGGTACCTTAAAAAAAAAAAAACGGAACGTATTTACTACAGCCACTGTTAAGACCATGGGGATGAGATACACACATGCGTGCAGGAGCTTCCAGCAGTAACCTGGCAAATATAAAATGATAAAGACTAGGTGAACTGTGTTTATCATACCACATTGTTAAAGAAACGTCCTCTTTCTCTCTCTCTCTGTACTGTAGAAACATATCAAGGCATTGGGTAAAAACAGAATTAAATATAGTAATATAGTAATATATATATATATATATATATATATATATATATATATATATATATATATATATATACACACACACACACACACA
>JAYMFT010403855.1:0-33948 GCA_038088735.1 Panulirus argus | reverse complement strand
TTATATATATATATATATATATATATATATATATATATATATATATATATTCGGATGTTTATTTTTTCAGTGGCCGTCGGGGAAGACATGAGGATCGAGGCGACGCCAGTGGTAGTGATGACGGGTCCGTCTTCCAGTCAGGTGGTAGGGTTCCTGCGCTTCCCGCTAGAAGGCAGCGGCGGCGGACCCGGGCGGAGGGACGGTAGGACGACCGCTGAGGAAGGCTCAACCAGGGTCAAGAGGGAGTACAGCCTCGAGGACTTCCTCATGTGGATGCCCTCGGGTATGGATATATATATATATATATATATATATATATATATATATATATATATATATTGCATAGTTTAATCGCTTTGCATACTACTGCCCGCGAGTGTCAGCATCCCTACCACTCGAAGTGTTCGCCAAAAATATCTTCGTCAGTAGTGGCTGTAATGTTATGACTTGCATTAACCTAGCCTCATAACCTCAGAATCTGCTCTGCGTTTTTGTTTATACAGTCAAACTTCATCCCTGGAAACTAAACCATTTATTGTTTCATAGTCAATTTATCATTTGTTGAGCTGTTGTAAGGAATGTATTCACTCTTTCGTAATAACATAGAAAAAAATAATGACTTCTGGTATTGAGTACTAGTGATAAGATGTTAGTTATGAATAACAGTGATAATTTTCTTAATACTGCTCAGTACTTTGTTGTGGAAGGACTAACAAACTCCTGACGATGCTGCTGTAGGTGACGGTCCGACTGAGGAGTGGAAACACCGGCCCAGGGACACCTCCTGGATGAGGGGTGACGTCATCACCACCACCGTCTTCCTCACCACCACCGTCTACACGACCATCTTCCAGCCGCCCCTCACCACTCAGCCCCTCACCCCAGCCACCCTCGCGCCCTCCACCGTCACCGCCACCAACATCCTGTACACCAAGTCTCCGGGAAATTTCCATCCATCGGCCGTGAGCCCTAATAGGACTCCCGACAGGGGCGGCGGCAAGGAGCTAGGGGAGGGCTCCGTCACCACCTCCAATGACGACGGCGTCAATCAGAACTGTGACAATCACACCAACCCCTTAGATCGTCCTCAGAGCGACTACCCACAATCAGGGAACGACGGAAACCGAGTCCCGGGCACCTCGAGGGACAAGGACAAGAGCACGCAACACAAAGGCGACAAGACTAACTACATAACCGTGACCCGGACGATCACAACCCCGCCTCCCACTCTCCACCTCACCAACCCACCGGTGCTCACCGCCGCCACCACTACCACCGGCCTCACTCAGGCTGAGTACGATATCACTGACCTGGTTCAGCCGTCTATGGAGTACCCGGGTCCCTCTGCCACCATTACGGCCTCGTCTGCGACACCGTCTTTGTCGTCGACGCTGCCACTAGGGCCCCCGGCGGCAACTATGACATCAGTGGGAGAGACGGTGATCACCACTCTAGTCCCCCCCAGTGACTCTTACGGCCAGAGTGTTCCCACCACCACCACCACCACAGTCGACGGAGGTCCTAATGAAGGACATATCGAGGTGCTGCTGGGCAGTTCCCACTTGGTAGAGCCAACGGCAACCACGAGCCCACCTGAATCCACTGAAATTTCGAGTAACAACGAACACTTGATGCAGGACGCAGCGACCTCATCGACGATGACGAGTTCAGGTAGCGTCGCAACGCCTGTTGGAGCGGGGACCACACCAGAGAGGCCGGTAGATGTCACTCCGACCGACCCGGGTGTTGCTGTCCCTGGAGGCGAGACGACAGCCGCAAAGGAAGAAAGTTTTCCCGTCAGTACGACAGAAGTTAGTCCTAATCCCCAACAGGTTGGTCAGACTGGGCTACACATCCCAGCGAAGACGACGACGATGACGACAGAGGCTCCTGTTGACGACACTGTGGATAAAGAAACGGAGACCAACCTCAGAGATCCTGTAATCGAAGGAACGACCGAAAGTAGCGGTGATGATCCAGTGAAGCAAGCAATAACCGAACCTGGTCATGATGGTATTGCCGTGACTGAAGGAAGAACAGATCCAAGCACCGGCAACCCAAACGGAGGAGCAACTGAAACTAGCCTTGGTGTCTCTGTGGCAGAGGCAACAACGGGGACCAGCCTTGACGTTTATATAAATAAAGGAACGACAGAAACCAGTTTTACTGTTCCTGTGAGTGAAGAACCAACAGATATAGTTTTGGATGTCTCCGACGATGGCGTCAGGAACGGAACAGATGTACACCTGAACATGAGCAAGCCAGGGGGGCCTGAGCCCACAGACAGCCCAGGGATGGACTACACACCTGACTCTATCAGGGACGTTACCAGCCCGGGCCTCCAGACGACCACTGACTCGGCCCACCACATATCCACCGACACTTTCCCACCACTTTCTAAGGGGAACTCGACCGTCGAACATGAGCTAGAGTTGGTTTATCCAACAACTGCTGCATCTGGTCTAATTACACCTGCGTCTGACTCTACAACACCGGCGTCTGGTCTTACAACACCTGTATCAGACCAAACAACATCTGATCTAACAGGACCTGCATCTGATTTAACAACAGCATCTGACCAAAGAACACCTGCGTCCGACCTAACAATACCTACATCTGACTTAACACCTGTAACTGACCAAACAACACCTGCATCTGACCAAGCATCACCTGTAACTGACCAAACAACACCTGCATCTGACCTAACAGCAACTGCATCTGACCAAGATTATGTCCTCGTGGGAACAGACACCTGGGAAGAAGCCTATGATGGTAATGGAACCAAGAACGGAACCCTTGGAGTTGAGTATCCCGAATCCAATGGCGGTGGAATTTTCTTTAACGTCTCGGAGACTGGGAATGGAACCCAACAGCCAGATCAAGATATCGCTGATGACCGGGATTCGACAGAGGGCATTTACTCTTTGCCCCCAACTGCTCCAGACCACGAATCCAGCACGACGACTTCGTCTGCTATAGAGACCGAGGCACCAGGTCTTTCAGAGTCTGGGACCACGACAGGTGGTGTGGAGGTTGTGGACCCCTCACCTGAAGGACTGGGTGACGGAAACGTGGACGCAGTGAATTCAACTGACGGTGTTACGGTATGGCAAGATACCTTTGACAAAACCCCGACTACCGATTCACCTTTTCTCACAATGTTCTGGGATGATGACCGTAACATATCAACGTCCTTCCCGTACAGTAGTAGCACTGAAGAGAATTCATCCTTAGGAGCGGACTTTCCACTCGGCAACAGTAGCGAGGAACATGGCGGTTCCTCCGACTTTCATCCAACAAGTAAACCTGTGAGTTTTTTTCCTACCGAGCATGTCAATGGGTCTGCCATATTTTCTCCTTCAAAAACAGTAACGCCGTTGTCCTCATCAGGAATTGAGGCGTCCATGTCAGTGGTGTCTCTCCCCGTTAAGCCCTCTCATGTGACGTCTCCCATCACCGTCTTGCCAACCATACTGGATCCAACAGCCGACCCTCCAGATAGCACTTACAGCACGACGACCTTACCTGCAGGAGGACCAGATGCCCTGGTTCCCTCCTCATACCTTCCTAGTAGCACTCACAGAACGACGACTTTACCTGCAGGAGGACCAGATGCCCTGGTTCCCTCATCATACCTTCCTAGTAGCACTCACAGAACGACGACTCTACCTGCAGGAGGACCAGGCATGGATCCCTCGCCGTACTTCTCAGATAACACGTACAGTACAACAAGCATAGCTACAGGAGGATCTGAAGTCCTGAGTACTCCTGAAGGATCTCAAGTCTCATCTCCTGGTGGATACGTACCAAGCAAAGACAGTGATACAAGAGGATCGGTATACTTAACTTCGGCAGACACACTAGTGACAGAAACTGTATATGAGTCATCTGTAGTGCCTTTTTCACCGGAGCCTCTTCCCCCTGTAGAGGTCATGGAAGTGTCTCCAACACTTGAGTCTCCATGGGAAGTGTCTCCAACACTTGAGTCTCCACGGGAAACATCCATTGAAACTCAGGGGACCAGCTCCGATACATACCAGACATCCTTACCAACAACAGAACCGGATGTAACTGAGTCGCTTTCTACATTAGATGAAGGAATTACTCCAATATCGTACGGTGTATCAGAGACGCCATCTTCCACAGAAGACAATATGGCAGTGTCGACACTAACCAGCGTCCCATCTACCTCAACGATAACCACTCCAGTCTTTGTGACCCTGTTCACCACGAGATCTCAGAAGCCGCACATAACGTCCACGCCAAGCACGACAACACTACCTGTCGTGCACACCTCAGCAGAGTCAACCACAATGTCGTCGTCTACCACGAAAGGGAGCTTCCTGACCTCGCCCGTGGGGACCATACCGGCAACTCCGCTCTCAACAGAGCAGACCACGGGACCACAGCCCAGCCCGCCCAGTCCTAGCAACAATGCAACGGTGCCTCTCGATCAGCGATACTGGGTCAGGACAGTGCTCGAGGGCCCGCCCAAGGAAAGCAACACGCAGCTCTACTGGAGCAAGCTGGAAGCGGCTCTCACAGAGATTTATGTGACTGCCTATGAACGGAACTTGGCCAGGCAGCGGAACGCAGACGCGAGAGGATCGGAATTGCACAAGGCACCCGACAGAGAACTGACGATCACGTTGGTCGGTACCGAGTCACCCAGCAGCACGACTCGTGATCCATTTGAGAACTACACTACCATCATTGCCAGAGTGCGGAGGGATGTGATGGATCCGCTCAACACACCCACACAGCCCACAAGGAGACTCCTCACGCGGTATGACACGCGAACCCTCCCCGCACGTTATAAGACAGCTCCGGCACTCCTGCGGAAAAAGGTGTTAATCCCTCTTCACCCTATGGCGGCGGGGAGCGAAAAACCATCGAAACGAGGAGATAAAAAGGCATCATTCATGATCAAGCCTTGGTATAACTCCCGCTCCCTCACCAGAAGAAAACGTTGGATCAAGTGGCACACTGAACATAGGGCGAACCATGAGTCGAAAGATCTTGATAAACCTAGTTCGCTGTACAGCCAACGGCACGTGCTCAGGAAGCGTACGGCGGCAAAGGACGTGAAGGTGAGGCTGCATAATGTGACCTACGATAGCAACACCGACCTGACGGAGTTGGTGTACACGGTGTTCGACGTGGAGGAACCCATCCTGGCGAGGGAGGCAGTGCAGAACATGTCCACAGTGAACGACATGGAGATGGCAGTGGTACTGGACCAAGTGGTGGTGGTCAAGGCAGAAGGTAGGTAATTAAGGAGGGGATCAGCCCTCTCTGCACTCCAAAGTGATTTAGAATAGCTTACCTTATGAAGGGTTAACAGGGTGAGCATAATATTTTTTATTTGTACAACTTTCATATGTCATGCTTTCCTTAACTTAACATTCACAAACTAAGCCACATTTAAAAGTAGCATTTTTTTTTTCATTATACAAATCAGATAGGAAATTACATCAGCAGTGTTACTCCCACCACACTTTTTTTATTTTATTTTTTTTTCCAAGATATTGTATGGCCTTCACGCTGCGTTACAGTGACCATTCTTCACATTAATGTATCTCCTCATCTTGATCACAGCGGATACACTGGTTTCATTATGCTAACACAGTACTTACAGTGACTCCTTTTCCCCTCTCACTGTTCCTTAGGTAGGTCCAGTGTCTCTCTCTCTTCCTCTAACACTGTGTGTCCGAGAACCTTCACTCCCTCTTCCCCTACGACAGTGTCAGTCAATCACTATTTTCACCTGATCGTCATTATTCCCTACACTCCAGTCGCCCACTTACACCCACGAACGCTGTTCACAGAGTACCTGCAGGGGCGTGTGGCTGCCCGGGAGAGCAATCTGGTGTACGCCGTCATTGGGGGCGTGGTAGGGGGCGTGATGCTGCTGGTCTTCCTCGTCTGGTTGTCAGTCTTCCTGTGCAAGAGACACAAACGAAGCAGGGAGGAGCTGCAGCCAGACTCCGAGGTGGGTAGACTCTCGACATTCAATGTGACTCATTTTCCCCACTTGTTATGCTCCAGTTAGGGAAAGTTTGTAATACAACCTCTTTTAAGTTGAAGTACTCTATAACTCGAGCTCTACTGAAATTTGGAAACTAATTTGTGAAGATAAGGTGTTTATGACACGTATTTTCAAGTTAATACCTAGTGATGATGTGCCTGGCGAGACGTAAAGTTTGCTACGGGTCTGGACAGGGCATCTCTTAAGGAATTTTCACATCTGGGGTAGATTTTCAGAAGGTCCCATTTATGTGCGTGGAGAAAAATAATAACTGTCATAATGAGAGAATACAAAGTCCTTTAAACAAATGTACATAAGACTCAAAACCAAAGAGGTACTGACAGCGGCACGTAAATGGGATTCTATATATAATACCGGAGTGTTTCTGTGTTATAATTGGTAGTGGTGTATCCAACAGGCAGCGTCGCCCAGGAGCCAGCTGAGCGCCAACGCATACGGAGGACACGTGAACCTGGCCTTCGCCTCTGGCAGGGACGAGAAGGTTAGTCTCTCTTTATCAGGTGAGGGACATCAGCCTAGTGTCTCCACCCTACTGGATCTTGTGCTCATGCTCTCTCTCTCATCTCGTCGTCAGGTTGCTCCTCACTTGTTTTTCCTCATGTATTGTTCTATGTGTTGGTAAGTCACGCCTTCTCATGGTATAAAGGCGTCAACCAGTTACCAGGGAGGAGAAAATGAGTTTGTAAACAAGACTTACCAATGATTGGGGATGAGGTGATTGACTGAGTAGTGTATCGAAATCCTTGAAGACCTTCTCATTGTAAGGATTCGACTCAGAATAGAAAGTTCTGAGGGGAAACAAGGCCATTTCTTTACTTTTTAGAATTCAGTCTTAGTAAACACTAATGCAAACAAGATTTTGGTCGTATGTGGAGGAAAGCAACTGTTACAAGCTGTGTATGCTACTGTTTGTGGTTCCTCGTTAGTCGGAGTACTTTCGACGTAGTAACGTACTAAGTGGATGTGGTATCGTACTTTTATATCGTATGATGACCCGATCCCATGGCCTTCCGCAGGTGGACGCCTCGCCCTTGCCCTCCACCTCACATGCCCTCGAGGACCACCTGGAGCAAGCCTCGCCAACCAGCTCCCACGACAGCCTCATCAGCAAACCTAAACAAGGTCAAATGTTGTCGTAGTGAATCACTTTAACAACTTAACAAAATTATATCCTTGACTAATGATTGTTTGCAGTTGTATATTTTACTTGTAGAAGTAAGAAGGTCATGTGCATGAGATTTTGAAGTCTTTGCAGTAGATATTTTGCCGTGAATTATCTCAAGATGTACATGATGTTTATATACTTCTATATAAGCATTGATTGCATATTTGTTCTACATATATTTTCTGTTTAGAAACTCCATAATGAAAGAGTATGAACAGCTACGAAATGAGTACCAGACAATCCACCCTAACAACTAGGCTGTCTCACAGGTCCCGTGTTAGGGTCCTCGAACGCCCGCTCCCGTCGACACATCCGCCACCGACAGGAGGAGGCGAACGAGAGGTCACAAGACGACTCGCCTGAAGAAGAGGAAGACGATGATACCTCAGAGGAGGAGGTAAGACTTCCTAGACTCATATCTTTTATCAAGAGAAGTATACAAGAAGGCAAGGAAAGTGTTTTTGATAAGTTTGTCAGTATGTACGTGTATGGCTTTGGTTATAAAAGACCCTATTTCATATTAAAGAACCCACTTGATGTAAGTATTGCTACTAGGGAATCATGGCCAGGGAGAAGTATTTCATCTGTCATGCAAAGAAAGCGTGTGTCATGGTACTCTTAGTGAACTGGATGCTTTTCTCTGTAAAGAAATATAGATGTACAAGGAATACGTATTACTTATTTCCTTTGTGCTGTGGTATTGTAGGAAACCTCTTCATTTTATGGATATTTTGCAGCATAGGAGTCACATAGCTTGCAGTAGCTTCATACAGGTTTTATGGTGAACACTCAGGTCCCGGATGGTCGGCGACCAAAGAGCAGCGTCCCCTGGCGGCGGAACCGCGCCAGTGTGGAGGAACCCGTGTACAGCTCCCCCAATCCGGTTCACATCCAGTACCAGCCCTCACACTCCACCTACTCGAAATATGACACGACTCACTCGGAATTAACTTCGAGCGATACCCGCTACGGCCCCACCCAACAGCTGATGGCAAACATGCTGCAGAGCGCAAACACCTTCACCCACAAGGACGAGGGCTCTGTCTTCCTACCCCCACCGCTCCTGCCGCCACCACAGGGCTTCGGGAAGGCTCACGAGTCACCGTTCATCCCGGGTACGTCCCTCCCTCGATTCCTGCCACCACCGCGCCTGCCGAAGCAAATGTCGCCGTCCAAGATTCCGGACGGCTTGGGCCACGGGACGCCTTCGCGGATTCAGGCGTACGACTATGACCCAGAGGCGCCGCCCATCCCACCGAGGAACTATACGCGGGAGGAGTCAGGCCTGCCACCTCTGGGACACGGGGTAACGTCTCCAATGCGCGCGCAGATGAAGGATGCCCAGGTCGAGGCTCACATGGAGAGTGATGCTAATGGCTCGTCTGGAAGTGGAGAGGTGAGCATATACGTGAAACTGGTAGAGAGAGAGAGAAGGGAGAGGTTATACAGTCCCACCTTTCAGGTAGTAAGCGATTTGAGTGGTCTGATAACATTGAATGTAGAGTGCTCCAAGCGGTCCTTGTGTATAGTGCTGGTGTGCGAAAGTTAACGTCAGATGAGTTTTGTTACTGGAGTTGGTGGATTAGAAGAAGTCTGATTGGCCGGTTACCTAAGTTGAGGATGTTGAAAGGATGCAGTTGGTTTATGAGCAGTTTACCAAGGATGTCTTGGATGTGTGTTGAGCCATGCAGGAAGGAAGCCATTGAAGTCTCCATTTATGTGTTGGGTGTGATGGTATATGTAGATGTTTTCTGTCTTGCGGTTTATGTCGTGTGGTTTTATCTTTCTCGTTTGTCATTTTTCTGTTTCGCATTCCGAGTGGTTTGAGTGATTGTTGTTTGTCGTGTCTTATGGTTGAAGAAAGGTTTGTCTGGATGTGAGTCAGGTCTACTGGATGAAGGCTTTGTGTATATCGTGTTCTGGGAATTGGTTATTTCTTTATTGTGTAAGAGGTTTGGGTATGGTCCATGATCTAGCACAGCTGCTGGGAACATGGGGCACTGAAAGGAAAAAATTGTAATGACATTGCCCGTCGATTCCTCTTTTGCTGGCTACACAGTAAAAACCTTTCTTCTCTTTAATTCTTATCATTGACTCTTGATGGTGGCCTGAGTGCAGTGGTTTTCCTGAACCTTGTTGGGTGGATAATATTCTTTTACTGATATTGTCCCCAAATTTTATTCTTATGGTAAAAATCTGTTAGTCACCACAGCCTAGTTCGTACATGAATTAACCGTACTTATCTTTCATGAAACTGAATGACTAAAATTCCCACTGGGATGTTTTATCTTTTGAGGATATTTAAGTACTTAAGTGAGCTGTGCCTGGAACGCTTGCAAAACACTTTTATGCTGAAGAAGAGATCTTGCATCACCTTGACTTCTTTGCCTTCACCTGGCACTACTAATCCCCCTCCAGCTCCAGGAGAGACCTCGACGGCCGTCTGCCTCCTCTTCGCACTTATCAGACTCTGGCGGATCGGAGGGCAGCATGCCTAACATAGGTCGTCTCCGCCGCCGTTTCCACGACCTCCTCGACGACGCTTTCTCCCTCCTGAATGGCCAGCGCCCCGGGGATAAAGTTACTCCCCTGACCACCCCATCCCCACCGAGGAAAGGTCGATCGAGATCAGCAGCAGTGCAGAACAAGTAAGACTGATGTCTCGTAAATTACCTCGAGTGTTGTTACCAGGATATCCTACGAGGCTGTTATTAAGTTATTGATTAGTCTTTGCTGACACTATTATACCCACAAATATTGCCTCCATGTTTGTACTCAGAACAGTGTCCCTTACATTCCTGGTAAAAGATGATGTATCCATTTTGTTCCTAGAATACCTGTCTTAGGGAAGGTTAGGTTAGGATGTATACTTCTCAGTGATCTTGATCACATTGTTCTTGGCATACAGATCACTCTCTACCCGCCATGATGAATTATCTTACATTCACAGAAGCAGCTTTCATTCCTAATCTATTTCATTGTGCCATAAGTCGTTGTAATTCCTGTAAACAAAAAAATGAAAATTTTACTGACATCTGGAATTGTCATGTTCAAGCTTCACTGAGGCATTTTTTTTTTTTCCTCTCAGTATTCCACATACCGCACCTAATCTCACAGTTCTTGTCCTTTTACGTGCTCTTCCTATACGTATTTCAATTCAAAGCTATCCTTAATGAAGTATATCCTTGTATATTTAAAGACATAAACTGTTATTGTAGCAAGAGAATTTTCTCTTTGCACATTTCATCTTTTTCTTTTGTCTTAAACTGCTGTATTGTCATGCAGGAGCTACACTCAGGAGGTGCTGGAGGAGGAGGATTCAGGTGGTCGTCCCTGGTCAGCAGCTGCCGTCCACACTTCGCCGTCAGTCTGGAGGGACAACCAGGTATGTTCTTTCCATTGATACGGTCTTACGGTTTTAAAGGAACATTATAAACCTATTTACCTTCGGTATGAAGGTTAATCTGTGACTGTGATCCCAGTAACAGTCGACTGTATTAGTAAAAAGAATACTTTATTTCAGTGGGAAATTTCTTATGCATCAGTTTTGAACCTCACTGTCAGCAAATGCTGTATCGCAGTCGTTCATCTATGTAGATTAAGAAACAGCTTGGTTGTGGGTCTAGAAGTACGGGTAGAGCATTAACGTACCTCACCAACCATTAGTTACGAATTACTTTTACTAGAAATCTGTTGAGGTAACCTTTCCGTCAGGTGGTTGGTGTGGTGCCTCTAGATGAGGGGAGGTCTCCTAAATCAGCCTGGGGAGATGGAGCTGGACGAGTAGGTCCAGTTCGTACAGGCAGTGGACACTCTGGTGGACGCCCTGGTAGTGGGCGCCCTGCTAGTGGTCGTCCGGGAAGTGGTCGCCCAGGTAGTGGTCGCAGTGCACGGAGTATAACACCAGTCAACTTGCCACCAACGAGCCCTGACCGACCAGATGGTGGGAGACCCTCCTCTGGCTATGCTGGTCAGTGAATTAACCATAAATATTTTTTCCTGATGAAGGGTTTGTCATTATTTCTTCTTTGAAAAAATACAACGATGTGGTCTAAGTTCTTGGATGTTTTAGATTCGTTCCAGGTTCTTGGATTTTTTAAATGTCACTACATTAAGAAAACGGTAAAGTCAGACTCTTTTATTTGTCATTGTGAAACCTGTTATGTGATTGCCTTTATGTGAAAGGTCAAAATGTTTGCAGGTTTCGAGGCAGCTTTGGCTTACTTTTGAAAATAATTTATGATAATGGTGATTTAATTAAATCTGCAGAATTATAGAAGGCATGATTAACTTTGTTATTGCTTTTGTTATAGTTAGAGCTGAAGCTGTTTGAATTCACGTTACTGGAAGAGAATTCTAAATACGAAAAATCGGTATATTCGATCTCAAAGTAACATACAATGTGAGAAAACCATATAATTTATTTGATTTTGGCTTCTGGCAGACGTATTAGTGACATATGTGCCAATCAGAGACAGTTATAGAGAAGTTGAATACATTTTTCTTATGTAAAATCTTCTAGATATAAGGTGGTAAAGTCCAGCAATGTACAAAGTCGTTTATATATATGTATATATATTTTTTTTATAATTTCTTACAAAATGAATTTATTTTCAGGTGGTCATGCTCGGCTGGATGAGCCTGTGGACCCTGACACTGGTCTGCGCGCCTCTGACCCTGCAGTGCCCCTCATCAGGGCTATCAAGGATGAGTTGCGACGTTTCAAGTCCACCATCAGTACCGAGTCCTCCAGCGCCTGAGAAGTGCCTTCGCACACACCCTCTCGCTCACTGTGTTCATTTAAGAATATTTATTAGATACAGGGATTCTTTTTTTCTAGACGATATACCATTAAGGTTCTTCCAAACTGACATGTGGAGGTTTTAATAACTATAGGGTGTAAGTGTTGAAACTTTGAATGTTCTTATCAAAGTCACCTTATTTCTAATTGTATTGCTTCTCTGTAAGTGTACAAAGGTTCGGCCAGTAAGAGATGATTCAGAAATAAATAACTGACTGCTTTCTTGGTCCAGCAAGTTTGGAAACAAAGATATATGAATCCTGTTGGTATTGCTGTGAAATTTGTGTTCATGTAAATCCATAGCAATAAGGAAAATCACTTTGGAAGTTTCAGAGACCAGTCCAGGACCAAGGTATCAAAGATCAAGTAAAAAAAGACCGTAGACTGGGACAAAAAAAATAGACCTGATTCCGTAATTGCGTCATGCTGGAAAATATTAGACTAACTTTTTATTGGCAGCTGTGAAACTAAAAAGCAACTAGTAGAGAATAAGATAGATTTAAAATGGTGTACATCAGTGTGGGAATTTTGTAGGACATGAGTGGGAATAAGCTGAAAATGGCCGGAAAATTCTTGGTCGGTTGGTGTGGCATAAACTGAAGTAAGAACAACTTTATTATACTAGTGATACACTGTTGTTGAAAAGCTCATATTTCCGACATTCATTTTTATATAAGAATGCTAACTGATGTTAGAGAGGCATTTTATTATTCATTGTTAATTACCTGAATATAAAAAGTCCATTTGGTTAATCAGTTTGTGTTCAGTTTAGTAATTATATATATATTTTTTTTATACACCACATTTATGTGCCAAACGTAACTTAAAATATTGTTTTGTTACGAGATTGATGGGATTTGATTTTTTTTTTTACAGTGAATTTAGAAACAGAGAATAGAACGCTGAGGGGAAAACATAACAGGATTTTTAATCATGTGAAGCTTGTGTTTATTTAAACTATGTGACATATAAAAGCTTGCAGGCCATATTTGTCGATCTAAAAGAAAAAATATTTTATGAACTTTGCATAATGAATCTTAGCTGCAATCCGCATTAACATAATAATTCAGGTCATGCAGACTTGAATGTACTTTTCCGGAAGAAAGAGCAGTTTAACAAAAGATGCATAAGATAATTTTTGGTTTTGTTATTCAGGCCTACATTTTCACTGACTGATGCAGGAAGGATGAAATTACTTGAAAATATCCCAATGTAATTTTCTTTTTTAAACTTAGCAGTCTTTTGTTTGCAAAATATAAGTGTATCAGAAAATTTGCTACAATCTTTGTCATATATTATCTTCATTATGATCGTACTCAATTGTTGACAAGACCAGGCCTGGTAATAACTAAAAAAATCAAGTGACAACAGAAATATTTATATGTAATAGAAAACTCAAATCACTTTGACAGTTCTTATATATAGTGGTGCTGGTTTTCCTCAGTTGTTTAGTTATAAATACTGAAGGTTCAGGTAAATATTTTATGTTTTACTTCTTGATTTACATGGCATTAGGACAGCTGTTTGAGCTGCTGTATTTACATTCAACAAATTTCTATGTGCATATCGTAAATGAAAATGAGCCAGATAGATATCCAGAACCAATTATGATTTACAAATTATTAATTCCAGGCAATAGAATGAGTGACATTTCTAAGAAAGATTTTCGTGGTAGATTTAAAGGGGTAAATCTTTCTCCCTGGGATTTTATTTACCACCTGGTACATCTTTTCACCTTAAATTCATTTGTGTCCATTAAATATTATTATTTCTTCCTTCACCCCTCTGCACACTTATGAGGCAACCTTCACGTTTCTTAGTACATGCGAGTGGTAACTTTTTCATCCAAATCAAATGTTTGACGCATTGTTGTTAGGTCTTCAACACCAGGTGTGGAGATCATTAACAACGAAAGTATTTGAAGATGATTTTGTTTGTTTTGTTTTGATTTGTATTTAGGACGGGACGTGCATGTGACAGGCAAAGAAAATATTAGTACATGGATTGGCTTGAACGCAACAATCCATATACAGCTGAAAGAAAAGCCAAAGATTAAAGCCGTTATGGATGGTTTTTCCCAAAGTAAATGTAGTTAGGTGTGTTTGTGCTGTCATTTTTATGTACACGAAACCTACATGAAAATATTTTTTCATTGGTTATTTATTGCAATTCTTCGGTGTATTTTTCATGTTCTGGAGAATGTATTGATGGTATTTGTATATGTTGTTATTGATCATTAGCTAAATCCACACACACAAAAAAAAAACTGTATATACTATGGTTTTGAACCAAAAGAGAAAAATGTTTTAACATGACAGACTAATCTAGAATAGGTATCCTTACAGTAATTTCCCATTTCCTCAGCTGAATAAGTGATGATTATCTTAATCTTTACTCCGAATTTAGACTATACAGGTATTCTGCATCTTAGTACAATGAGGATGGAAGTAATCCATGTTGGCCCCCCGATAAGAGTAGAGGCTTACACCTCCAGCATCTGATAATCTTAGAAGAATGAAAGTGTTGGATGTTTAGTCAACCAAAGTTGAGGAGAAAGTTACGATTGAATTTTTATTGTTTTGATTTAATAAAACTTTATATGACGTGTAATTTTCATTAGAGAATTTTGCCTTGAGTTAGTAGTTGATAAGTGCATATTTAGTGAATTTTTTTCAGAAGAGTGCAATATTTTGAACTCTGATCAGTTGTAAAGAAAGTTACACAACGACGAGAGTGTTCCAAGAGATAGGCAGGACTAGCATTTTATCATGGTAGGCATAAAACCCTGAATCACTTACACTCCGAAAAATCAAACAGTTTTAAGAATAAGGCCTGAAAAGGTATCCTATAAGAATATACAATATAAATTCTCTTACATTATTCTTAAAGTAAGTAATGTTCCATACTCGCCTTTGGCTTCTGGTTTTCTTTCCGGACGAAATTCCTACCAACAGATGGCTGGCTGGTCAGCGACGCAGCGCCTAAACAGGTGGCAGTTTGCGCATGGAGAACGTGAATTGTGGAAGTGTAAACTGTTGGCTCGCGATATCTGGATGGTTTGGGAAATAGGAACTATAAATAGCTTTAGTACTGACGTAGATTGGACCTTGGAACAGTTTAGAACTGGATTTTTTCATTATCCTGAACGAGAAAAAGTTACCGCACACAAATAATAGTGAAGTAAGGTAGGTGCTCGTGGGCAAGGGATTCTTTGGTGATTTTGGCATTGAAAATGGCGAATTTATCGTATATTTCCCTTCCTTTGGCCCTCATTGATTGAATTAAATTACAAGTTATATAGTGAGACAAATCTTAACAAGGACTGGGAGCGTTGTTTGAATCATTCAGCAGTTGCTTAAGTCAAGGAAACTTTTTTTACAGAGGTTGAACAACAATCATTAGGTTATGTTATAATGTACGTAATTATTGCTGGATTATATAAATAGATGAATTCCTTTCACATATCTTGTATTCGGTATGAATTATCTCAGAATTCACTGATCTTACAACAGTCTTATACACAATGTTGCAGGAGTGAGTAGATTTGCTGGCAAAGTTTACATTTGCTATCCATAAAAGGAACAGGAGTGGCGGCGAACTCCCGTGGGTATCTATACTCCTTCCTGGGGATACTTGGCAGGTCAGGTCGCAGCGGGGCAGATCACGTGACAGGGGGTCAGAGAAGGGTGACAGAGGGTCGTCCAGAGGCATTATCACCTCCATTGTTACGGTTCACCACTTCCTTCCTCACCCGCAAGTGTTTGTACACACACACACACACATAGCTGACCCCGTTACAACCCTTAAGATTTTAAAACCGATTACGTGGACGTGATGTGGTAGGGATGAAGCAGCCAGAGGACATGACATAAAATTAAACAAGAAACACGTCCAAAAAGATGTAAAGAAGTGCTTTTATTGTTTAAGATTGTTAGATGAATGGAAGAGAATGACTGAGGGCATGGTTAATGCTGACAGCAGACGGGAATTTAAGAAGTTTTATGATAATAATGTTCAAGAGATTGGAGGCCTACGAGTGTAAAACTCCCTTCCCGTACGGTACAAATAGGTTATTACAGACTCTTAGAGAAGCACAAAGAACCAATGAAGAGGTACCAGGCATGTCAGCCAGTCGAGAAAAGAGTGTTGATACGCCAAGTATGTTTGTTCCAGGAGACCGAGACATCAAGGGTGATTTATTAATACGTCGGAAGATCTGAGACGCAAAAATTCAACTCGTCAGGAGAACGGAGAGGCAAGAGCTCAACACTTTATGAGTGGGAGGCGTCAAGATTCAACAAGTCGAGTCCAAAACATCCACAGTTAGAGTCAAAGAGTCTGTCAACTCGAGAGTGACGGACGTTTGTGAGGTGAAGGCTCAGGAGGGTGGCTCTCCATCCGGCCGGAAGGGACTGGAGGGTCGCGCTGCCATTTGTCAAAAGGCGGGTCTGGTGTCGCCCCTGTGTACGTACGTATGTGAGTTCGTTAGGACACACACACACACACAGTGAAGGTGGTGAAATCGTGCTTTTTAATGGTAATGACATGAAATATGAGAACGCTGTGCTTCCCTTATAAACCAGACGAACTTCAAGAGGAAGTTGTTCGAAATAATGAATTAATCTCACCAGTGAATCAAGGTGTTTGAGGACAAGATTGCTTCCTTCTCTGTATATAACTTGGATCATCACCAAATCATGCTTTTAAAGGAAAAGTGAACTATGATGTTTGTAACGTACAGGAGTGAGCTTGGGTAAGGTGCATGTGGCAAAACTCCCATGAGTCGGGCAACAAAACAGAGATGCTGTATGGATCTGATTGCGTTGCACTCATTTCGTTTTAAGTTCAAAGGATTTTTTTTTTATGTTCTTTGAAAATATTTATTTTAAGGCTACCACCAAGTAGACCCAGGTAACGTGGTCACTTACATCCCTCAGGGAATAATCCTTTGGTAATTCATCCATCATATAATGCATTTTGAGCCCCACTGTACGAGGGAATCCAAGGAAGTTGCACAGCAACTCTATCATAACTAGGCCTCTTACACTCGGCACTACTTTTTTAGCTCTTGACACATGCGTATTAAATAATGATAACCTTTGATATCAAATTGATGAGCAATTGCTGATCTTTTTTTTTCCTAGGTGCACTGGAGAACAACAATTTTTCTTTTCATTAGAATCCTAATTGCCATTCTCAACCATATATTTTCGACGAGAAAGGGGTTTTCGTGGTGCAGTCTACGGTAAAAAGATACATAAGAGCTATTTTTTTTTTCTGTCGTATCAACTTACGTAATACAAAGTCACGACATGGGAAGGGGTGGTGGAAAGTCCCTTTCTCTCCCGAGCTGTACGTTCCGGAAGTACTGTGTTGGAGGGTCGGGAGGGAGAAGCGGCGGCGGCGGCGTGTTAGTGTCGGAGGTGTTGACAGCCAGCCACGCCCCCGTCTTTTAACCGCTTCCTCCCAGACCCGCCAGACGTCATGACTGACCTGTTGGTCCGATGATACTTTGGCAGACCACCTGCGGGTCAGGTCAGTGACAGACCCCCTCCTTACAGGTTGGGCCAGTGGCAGGCCACCCGCTGGTCAGGTCAGTGGTAGACCCCCCTCCTTACAGGTCAGGCCAACGGCAGGCCACCCGCAGGTCAGGTCAGTGGCAGACCCCCTCCTTACAGGTCAGGCCAATGGCAGACTGCATTGCAGGTCAAGTTGATGGTCAGATTAGGGAGAATCTTGACCTGGTGTTATTGATAAGAATGTTTGTCTGCCATCTAATGTTGCCCCCAAACCCTGACCCTCATCTAAATCTTTAATCTCTCGTACAGTTAACGATCACACCGGTAGTTCTCTCGTCAGGTGGTGATGAACAACCTCCCCCCCCCCTCCCCCCATGTGTGCTAGCCATTGATCAGGAGGACCTCTCAAATTGCCTGGCCAGGTGGCAGTGTTTGGCCAACACACTTTAGAGGAACTTCGATTTTAAAACAACTTACAAATGACGGAGTAATTCACAGCGTCGACCTCACTCACATTTATATTCAAGTCATTTATATAAAGAAGCTGTACTTCTAGGATTTCATGCTATATTTCTCATCTAAAGTTTCTAATCTCAAATGGTATATCATTACCAAACAGCTGCGGTCCATTAAACAAGACCCGACCTCGCCTTACACATAAGCGCCACATTTCATCCCCAACTGACATCTTATTTAAAAATTGCCGGGCGAGGGGCAGCGGGCTGTAGCAGACACATGATCCACGCCAGCAGGATGTTGGCGGGCAGCAAAAAAACATGTCCCCAACACCCCCCACCACCCCCTCAGCCTGGTCGTTCTGTGGTCGATGGTGGTGAAGACGCGCCACATTCACCCACCTGCTCCACCAAGATACACCCGTCCTGACTAGAGTATATTTACTTTTACTCTTCCTAATTTCCACCATAATTTTTATACCATCTCATTCATTTTTCTTTGATTTTCTTTTTTTATCTGTCCCAAGTTTTGTATTAAATAGTTTTCTTGCTGCTGTTCTTTTTTTCATATATATTTTCGTATGTGTAAGACTCACGCTCGGCCCCGTCTTCACTTTCACACCATTTGTATGTCAGTCTCGTCTCCTCTGCCTTATGTCTCCCTTACGTTGCATGGTCTCACCTCTTAATCAGCGCTGATTGGCTGATTGCCGAAGAGACGTGTCCCTCCTCCCCCGATCCGGAGACCCCGCGCTGATTGGTTGGCTTGCCGGAGAGAGACATGCACCTGTTGCTACTGACGTCACTGTTCCCTCGCTGACGTCATTGTTCTCTCGGCCACCCAAGGCGCTCCCTTTGTTGTCATTTTTTCCCCATGACCCGCATAATCCAGGATGCTATTTATATTTATTGTGTGCAGCTGTAGAGGCGATGGGAGTCGGAGGGCTGAGAGCTCCTGAAATTGGATGCCGTAGAATACTTTAGAAGAGAGAGAGAGAGAGAGAGAGAGAGAGAGAGGAATCTCGCCGTGATTGCATCGTTTTGTTTCTTGCGCACGATATAATGGCGGTGTAATTAGCGCCGAACACACGTCTAATCCAAAACACGTGTCCCAAAAGGACACGACCTTCGCCCGTCCTATGCTCCGGGAGCCGCAGACCACTGCCACTCTCCCTGACCCCGCTGTGATGAGGAGGAGTACTTACTGGACCAGTGATAAGAAGAGGATATCCCTTACAAGAGTAGGAGTGTCGGACATCTTGCTGAAAGGGATTTTTTTGCAAACGCGATAAGTTGGGATTACCGATGAAGATGGGAACTGAAGACCTCCGGTGGAAAAATGGAAATATTGACCCGGTTGTGAAGGAGGAGGAAGCTGGACTAGTGAAGGGATGAAGGCCCTGGGCCAACACCATCTACGAGGATAAGGAACCAGCGTAGTGATATTTCCGGGCCAGTTGTATTGTGATGTTCCTGGACTAGCTGTATGATGATGTCTCCTGGACCAGCTGTACATAGACTTCATCGACCGCTTGAGAACACAGCTGGTGCTGGACCAACCATAAAGACGGAGGTTGTGGGACCATTATCAAAGGGTGGGTCTCCTTACAGCTGAAGAGGGTTATATTGGACCGGTTGTAAAACGCGCCTCCCGATGGTCAGATACAAAGAGAAGACCTTGTACCAGCTGCAAAAAAAAGTGTCTTCTACCAGCTGTAAAGAGAGGAAATTAAGCATCGGGTCAGAGTTCAGATTTCGTGGACAGATATGTAAATGAGGCGTCTGAACCGGGCCGGACAATAAACGAGGGTGGCCTGTGCGCCAGCCAACCCTCTCTCCCTACCCTCAGGGCCCCTCGTGTCTTCAGGGCCTACCCCCCTACAGGACCTCCCTCGTCGTCAGATGTCCCCGTAGTGCACCACGCCACTACGTGATATCCTGGGGCTTGGATGGGGTCGTTTTCCCGGGCTATGCTGGAAGGTGTTGCTGCTGCAGATGGTTCTTCCCTTCCTCTCGTGATCTCGACTTGTTGTTTTTGTGTGTGTGTGTCTGTCTGTCTGTCCAGGGACGACCACTCCCGCCATGACCACTGCTGTGGAGACCCAGACGGGTGCAACAACCTCCGTGGCAGGGGCCAGGAGCCAGGGGCGGCCAAACACACTCGGGGTCTTCATTGTAACTTGTGTGACGTCCAGGATACATCTCCTCACATGCATCGTTAGCTGTGTGTATACAGGGGCTTCTCGATTCCTCTCTTGTTCAGCATGTCGACTTTTACGTTGATGAAGACATCCTTCTGCCTTTGCTCTTCATATACGTTGTGTATGCATGTTTCGAGGGAGCTACCCTTTACACACACACACACACACACACACACACACAGTCCTTGATGATCCCACATGAAGACAGGCAGACGGAGGGAGGTGTGACACCAGCCTTTAGATTCCTCCTTAGCGGCCACGATCATGTTAAGATGGACAACCTGTTGTTCGAGATACGAGGGAACTCTACTGGAGGCCAGAGGACGTGACAGGGAACATGGTACTGTGTAAGGTAAGTGTGAGGAGGGTCTGCTATTAGTGGTTACGTAGGGCGTAACTAGTGGCCATGTAGATGGCCTACATGTTGGTGTAGGTGGCCTACATTTTCAGGAATCAAGCGTCCACACGTCCTTGTGAGGTTCGAGATCCTGTCCGACGTGTAAATGTTGACTGGAAAGACCTGGTGAGGGCTGGTGCGTCTGGCTGGGTTACCTGTGCTCCTGAAGATCTTACGTCTAACTGTAGCGTTAGTCAAACACCGATCATTAGGTACCAACAGAACAAGGAAAATGTGAAAATGTAATTTTTTCGATTTATGCTTCGATTCATTAATTAGACGTTACCAGGACTCTTCTTGCCTATAGTTATACCACGCGTGAGGACCTTCCTTCGGCAAGCCGTATCATCATCCTTGGATGGAAAGGAGCGCTCTCGCTTGCTCAGAAAAGAAAGAAAGAAAGGACTGTTCCTGCGTAGAGTGCAGCCTCGAAATGGAAGGAGACCCATAAAAGGGGGTCCTGGAGCTGCATAATGATGATATGGCCGTCGGCTACTCAAGGGTGGGCCGCTTTGATAACTGTTTCTTTTCCTACACCTCGAAGCTTTGGAACTCTCTACCTCCTCATGTCTTTCCCAATAGCTATGTCCTGGAACACTTTAAAAGACAGGTTTTTCAATTCCTCCAAAATTCGTAGATACTTTCCCTTGTCTCTTCTTTTTCCCTTTCATAATCCTCTCTGTATTTCAGTTAAGGCCCGGCCTTGATATGGACTTTTGTCCGTGACCGGAGCCTTTACCATACAAAAAAATATATATTGCAATGATAATACAAAGGAATACAAACAGCAGTAGATCACTGGGTCCTTAGGAGGCTGTTTTGACAGAATCATCCCTAGAGACTGGTAAAAGTGGAATCAAAGTTACGATATCGCGAGGAAATCACATAAAATCACATTGACCAGTAACTTGACCACAGTATCTGCCATGCTAACTATAGCACCTACTGCTCTTTCTGCAGTGCCTAATGGGCTAACTACATTGCCTACTCTGCTAACCAGCAGATGTACACTAACACTTTTGTGTGTATGTCAGTCCACATCAGCGTGTCGCGTGTCGTGTCGACACGATCAAATATACAGGCGTGTCAGTAGGCGGTAAAATCATATTGCTCTTGGCGTAATTCCAATGACGAATCTCAGTTAGTGTGCTTATTTGTGGGAAATGATAGAGTTATGATGCAGATGCTCTCAGTACTTCAAGGATACTGTTACATCTGTAGATTATTAATACAAAAATCCCGTCGGTGGAGACGATTCATTGGAACTTGAAAGGTTTTGGCTTAAGTCAGAAGTATTGTGCCCTGATTATGAGGTTGTAAACAGCCGAAAGTCATGGCAAGTGTTGGTGCAGCTGTAGAATATAGTCTCTTGGTCAGCGGTTACATCTTGAAGAGCTTAATCTCTTCTTGGAGCAGATGGTTGTCAGACATCACTACTATGTCGTTCGTCCGGAAGGCTACTGTTATTGTTAGTGTCTTCAGGAGTGGCAGTGAGGCAAGAGGAGGAGGCGGGAGTTTGTCGGTCATATAGGAGAGACGGGGGGTCCGGCGAAGCAGGGAGGGTGACAGTAGGTGTGGTGCGGGTGGGCATGACAGTGAGAGCTGGCACCAGTGTGGGGCAGCGTGACGGCTGGAGGTGGCACTGGTGGCCGGGTAGTGTCACCAGTGTGGCAGCAGCGGTGGGCTGTGTGGCAGTGACGAGCGGCTCCCGGGAGTGCTGCCCTACCACACCACGTCCTCACTCACGCTCCTGCCCCGCCCCCTGACCCGGGCCAGAACCTGTGTGGGTAGCCAGCGACTCAGGAGTGCCTCCGTAGAGACAGTAGTGTAGTGGTGTGGGGCTCGTCTTGTGGCGTGACCCAGGTAGTGCTTGTGGTGCTGGTCGAGTGCTGCAGCTTGGCCCAGACCGGTCTAGGAACACTGTGCCGGCTGAGGCAGCCTGTTGTCCTCTGTGTGTGTGTGATACCGCAATTGTCGACCCGGCAGCCTCGCATTGTGTCGACGGTGTTTGGTGTTGTGGCGAGGCACCAGCGCCCTTGGACCTGCTGGCGAACGGTTGGTATATAGCCTGCAGGAACCGAGGCCGTCCGGGAAATGGTACAGAGAGTGTGGTGTTCAGCAGGGCATCAAGTCAGCCATCTGTGTCCTTCACAGCTCCCGGAATCATCAGGAGTTTGTGATAAATTTGAACACTCTATAATGAACCTTGACATTCAATGCGTCACCCTCGTGGGCACTTGGTGACGCCCAGGACTGTGGACCAGTTCTCGTGTGTGTGTGTGTGTGTGTGTGTGTGTGTGTCGTTGTGAGGATGGTGAGCGACTGGTGACGGAGGGAGGGATGTAGAGGTCCCCTCGGCAACACCTTGCAGCTCCCAAGTGGCCTGACCAGCCCTGGAGGCTGGGGAACGGGACCCCCGTCATGGCGCTGACACCAGCTTGGAAACATTAACTTCGGAGTGACTTGTACTTACAGGCAGCTGCACCGCCGGCCGCCAGTCTCTCTTTGTCTCGCCTCTGTCTCCCCAAATCTCTTTGGACACTGTAGTGTCGCTGCTGCTTTCCATTTTATGAAGATATGCCAAACACTGTTGTATACTGCCCCTCACGCTACACACTCTCTCCTCCTTGACACCCGGTTCTGATATCCTCCAGAAACAAAGCCTAAAATGTATACATCGAAACAACACATCGAACGTCTGCATAGACGTATGGCAGTCGTATGTAACAACACACACACACACACACACACACACACACGCAGAG
Source organism: Panulirus argus (assembly GCA_038088735.1). Classification (NCBI taxonomy): domain Eukaryota; kingdom Metazoa; phylum Arthropoda; class Malacostraca; order Decapoda; family Palinuridae; genus Panulirus; species Panulirus argus. The sequence goes on along the minus strand of JAYMFT010403855.1, from coordinate 10,596 downwards.
TAAGTTTATTGTTTGTAAGTTTCGTTATTACAGGGCTTGAGACATTCTCTGGTAGGTGTAGTGACGCAGGATGGTTGTGAAGAACTCAGCCCCACACCGCCATACACAAGCCTTCTCCCACACTGCCCGACTCAACACACTAAACTTTCCGACGCAGAGCCCCCACACTACAGTCTGTGGAGTTGGTCCGAGCAATGTGGTTCATGGGGTTGGGTGGTGTGGCTAAGAGGACCGGGTGGTGTGGCTGAGAGGGCCGGGTGGTGTGGCTAAGGGAGCCGGGTGGCAGTAGGTCTCCCACTGAGTCATGTGTCACCACTGCAACAGGTGCGCCCAGGCTGGTGGTACTGGTGGTGGTGGGGGTGGTGATAGCGGTAGTGGTGGAGGTTGTGGTAACTATGGTTGTGGTTTTTGAGGCTCTGGTGGTAGTGGTGGAGATGGTGATGATGAAGGTGGTGATGGACGATGATTGTAGTGGTGATTGTGAGACTCTGGTAGCAGTCAGGTGTGGTTGTAATGGTGACGGTGTTGGTTGTGGTACGTGGGAAAACCAGGTACCAGAAAAGTTGCCGGTGGATGACGAGGTTACCTCCTACATGGCAGTAATGGGATCCTAGTTTTCCAATGTATATAGAAAGAGGCACGTCTGTAAACCAGAAGGCCCCTCCTCCCCTCCCACAATACGGAAATAGCTAGGAAGGATCGTCATGTACAGGAGAGAGAGTACACTGGTATGGAAGTATCTATAGGAAAGGTTAAATGAACAACCTTGTGATCTAATTGGAACACCAGATGCTCGAGGGAAGGAGGATTTTTAAAGAAGTTGAAACTGAATAACATTAAACTGATTGATATCATTATAATATTTGTCTAGATAAGATTTAAAAGTTCTGATACTTCTGACTTTGACAATAACTGACGGTATTTTACTCCAACCTGTTCTGTATCAGCTATCGCACCACTGCTGTCATCACCACCACCACCATTAACAGTAACATGATTCCTGTCACCAGTATCACCTGTTATGCTTCATCCTGGCCGGGCCTTGTTACCTTCTTCCTGGTCACCTAAGCATCCTTCTGGTCTTCTAACATCCTCCTGGCCACCTGATATCCTTCTGGTCACCTGGTAAACACACCCCTGGTATAGTGGTGTTTGGTAATGGCGTCGGTTCATGTAATTCTCTGCCACACACTTGGGGCGAGAGGCTCAGGAAAGCTCAAGTTGTGTTTTCTCTCTCCGGACAGGTGTTACGGAATGACAGCAAACGACAAACACAGCGGAGGAACCATGAAGATGATCGAATGTAGAGTGTGAGCGGCAGGCTTGATGGCAGGCACAGTGCCAGGCCTGTAGAGACCCAGGTCATAACTTGAGTGACAGGTGACACTATGGGAAAAAAGTGCACCACTCAGTTCAGTGGTAACAGTAGTAGGGGCGGCCACGCCTCCCTCCACAGCAGGAGCAAGGTGTCGCAGCCGCAGCAGCAGCAGCAGCAGCCGCAGCAGCCGTGTAAGAAGCGTCGTGGAGAGGCAGCCAACGGCGCACAGAGGCCAGCCAGTATGGCTGCCACCAAGACGCTGACCATGTTAACCCCGGTGGAGGCGCTGGAGGCCGGGGGTGAGATGCTCAGGCTGGCTCCCGCTGACGTCAAGCAGGAGGACGACTCCGAGCTCCATCTCTTCTCCAACCACCTCACCAACGCTAAGAACATGAATTGTTCTTCTCCAACATCCTCTTCCTCGGCCATAATCACCTCCAACAGTAGTCATAATGTCATCTCCAACAGCCACAGTTCACCCTCAGCCACATGCTACAGCTCCGTGTATACTTCGTCATCCACATCCTGCTCCCCTCCACCAGCCGCGCCATCACAACCCTCCCCCACCATCTCCTCCATCTTTGCACCCTCCCCAACAGTGTCCTCGTCTCCTCCGTGCCCGTCCTCCTCAACGAATGCCTCGACCTTCTCCAGCAGCGACTCCCTCACGCAGCTGGGAGGGAAGCAGCGGTGCCACGCCAACGCCAGGGAGAGAGACAGGACCCACAGGTCAGTGGTCACCTTCCTACGTTCCCTACGCGGTCATCGGTCGTCTTCACACACGTCTTCCCGCAATCACCTTCTTCCTTTATTCAACCAACCTCTCATTTACACAGCTGTCCTGGTCAGGGAGGAGGGAAAATGTTTATCTCAAATTTCCCCATCAGACGTTGGAAAGAGGAGCATTTACTGTGCATTCAGCACACGTAATAGTACCTATGGTGAGATTGTAAAGAAAATCAAGAAAAATTCGATTTCATTTAAAATCTCACCATATGTGTTATTAAGTGTGCATGCGAATCTGTAAAAAACGTAATTCTAGGCTACTTAGCCAAGTAATTAGCATGTAAATGACACCTTAGGTAATTATATTAATATTCACTTGCTAATTACTTAACTAATTAGCCTAGAATTACATTTTTAATCACAGATTCGCATTCAGCACACTTAATAGCACCTTTGGTGAGATTTTAGAGAAAATTGATTTATGAAAAAATCAAGAAAAATGCAAAGCTATATTATAGCCTTCCATTTTTCTTGATTTTTTTGAAGATTCGATTTTCTTTAAAATCTCACCATAGGAACTATTGTGCTGAATGCGAATCTGTAATTAAAACGTAATTCTAGGCTAATTAGTCAAGTAATTAGCATATTAATATTAATATAATTACCCTAGGTGTCATTCACCTCTCATTTACACAGGGAGGAAGGAAAGTATTTGTTGTTTCAAATTTCCCCGTCATACGTTGGAAAGAGGAGCATTTACCCGTTTAACGTTATGATTATTTCCTGCGCTGTAAATCACTGAATATAATGTTAACATTTTGCTTAGGGTATTTCATCCTGCGTAGCGCTTTCCAGCGGTTGTTGATGAATAGTGTATTGTCGGAAGGAGCGCCGAGGGGGAACTAGTTCTCAGACCCTGAGATGTGAGTTATGGTTGGGTCCTTGTGAGGCCTGGTAGGTGGGGAGAGGCTGCTCCATGCCCACCTCTCGGCACACCGTTCACTCGAGCCTAACTGATCAAAATGCTGGGCCTAGGCTAGCCAGAGTCCTACCGTCCCAGACGTGTAATTTGATACAACTGATGTGATTTTGAAATGATTTTGAAAGATTATATGTAGATTACTTATGTTATAACTCTTATAACCATATGTAATATTCTTATATGCATCTTGTATTTGATAGCTCAGGTCGTGTGATTTGAACTCTATTCTGCAGGTTCCCCTTTACGAGGATATCAGATAACCACAAAAGGATAAATTTAAAGATAACAAATTCCAATGTTTTTTTTTTCCTTTTTTTTTACATGAAATCCCGCAGCCCAGTCTTGACATTCTCCAGCTTAGTGGGTGTCAGTTGGTAAAGGTTATGAAGCCAGAATCCGAGCCATTCGCTGCATCTAGTGTTATTGCTACTCTGGAAAGTTTCCCATCCGTAGTACAATCTATGTATGAACAGTAGATATGGTTATTTAAAAGAACATTTGAAGTGTTTTGTAACATATGAACAACAGTAATCATGGTTTAATATCCGTTACCGCTAGGTGGACAGCCTACTTTTCCTGTATTTGCTTCTTCCATTCATCCTGTTTCCAAACATTCTTAACCACTGACATATAACATGAACAAAGAGCGTCATACCAGCTTGATATGCCCTTTACAACCAATTTTCAGGAAAAAAGTAAACATTTAACGGTTACTGAAGGCCGTGGAAGCTGGAAACTTCGCTCAATTAATATATGATAATGATGTTCCTAATGACAAAGTCTTGTTGCACCATTTGCTTATGGTCATGTTTTTTTTTTTCTAGTATGAGAAGTGGTCAGCTGGAAAATGTTTATGCTGGCGAAACTGAAACTTATAGTTTTGTCTTCAGTATCTTCCTAAAAGCCCTCGGGCTGTTTGCGCTGTTTTTTTTTCTGTTTTTTATCAGGAGGAGCGAGGATACCACCTTGCCAATAGTCCTGCAGCATCGGTGACATGTCCGTGCTTTTGGCTAAGTGAAGTCTGTATCCACGTCATAAACTTTCATACTGGAGCGTTCAAAAATTGTGGCTGAAACCGTAACTGTGACACCATCATTGGTGGTGATATTGACTTTGGAAATGATTTTTTTTCCTAGCACCAACTTAATGCTCGAGTTACTGACTTTTCTTGCAGAAAGTTGTTACATTTATTGAGAAACAGAAATTTGTGAGGGGAGACAGAAATGAAAGACTGAATTTTCAATGGAAAATGATGCAGTCCAGGACGAGTCAGCCAACGAGGCTTATTTCCTATGTTGTTCCATTAATGTTCTTTGCAAACAAATCAAAGTTCACTATGAGCATTCTTATAGTTTTTTTTTATCTACACGTGAGTGTTTATTTAGTAGTTTATGAAATGTTAGACTTTTATATTTTCATTTTGGTTTTGATTTTGACTTATCATTGACTCGAAGTAAGAGTAAAATACGCTTTTTACTGGAATTTTAGCAGTTTTTCGTACGTCAGGTTTCTGAAACCTATGTTCTTGAACAGTCTTGATTTTTGCCCCATCATCGCCCCCCTTTACAGTGCAACATGAATACAGAATTTCACCTGTAATGGAGGAGTTTCTGAAAAAAAATCACACCGATTTCGTGCTGATCAACACCAGCAGTTGTGGGCCGTAAAGTGCTCTACATCCCCGAAATTGGTTCAGATTAAATGTTTTTTTTTAACGGAAGTTTGCGCGGTAACATTCATGAACTCCAATCCTTACCCCGCACAACAAGTCCCTGAGTTCTTATATCATGTTGCTGCCTTCTTTTCACAAAAATGAGGTAAATCATAGTTTGTTCAACTTGAAGTAAACCAAATCAAATCTAACCTGATATAACTGGACTAGATTAGTTTAGGTGTAGTTGTCTTATTTTGTATGAAACATTATATTTAGCTCCACATTTTTTCTCATCTTCCCAACCATCTTCCTCTTTGTGGAGGCTCCACTAGGATTGCAAGATGGTGGTAGGGGAAGCGCACTTACTGGATATCCAAGTCATTACACCGATTTCTCATTTCCCTCCATCAGATCAATTGCCCTGAAGAAATCAGTTTAAAGAAAAAGTCATAATAAAATATTTACCACCACTTCAAATAATTATAAATGTTTTAGTAGTCATATCTAACGACCTCAACACATGCAGAGAATATTGGTAAAGAAGAGTGAATTTGGGCTGGGTTGTGCGTGTCAATCTTTGTAACTAATGAATTTGTAGGTTTTAACAAAAAAGGAATTTACTCAGAAACAGACCATCGGGAAGATATCAGAAACTCAGATTAGTGTGGTAAAAATCAGAAGGCATACAGATATATCAGAAACAATAACCTGCAAACTGTCATTGTGACAGATGATGTAAGTCATGGACTTAAAGGGAAATATATATCAAGTCTGTTCTTAAACTTAACCACAGCAGCACTGCTTTCAACCACTCAGATTGTTAGATTATTCCATACAAAGAACAATCCTATTGAAGAAAAAGTACTACGTCTCATTCGAGGTAAAACGTTTGCCCACGAATTTTGTTTGTATCGATTACGAGGCGTGAAATCAGAATGATCAAGTCTTAATTAACATTTATAGCATAGTACTGACCAGCTTATCTGTTAATGCAGCGAGGCACAAATCAAATGCGAAAATATATATTCTTGTAATGGCTACTTCTTACAGCTTAGAGAGAGAGGAAAAAAGTAGATGTACGCTAAAACTACATTGATCTGGTTCCATACGGAAACTGTGTGTGTGTGTGTGTGTGTGTCCGGAAAGTCTTAAGAAAGTTCGTAACGTCAGAACAGAGTCTACTTAGCCATTAGATTCAGGTCTTTGATGCTTCGGGGTTGCCAGGCAAGGGCAATTCTCACTCTTGTCCTAGGGAAAAAAATATAAACGCGTTTAGGCTGCCCACCTCCCGCTGGGTGCTGCTCCAGCTGTTGTTACTCCTTTTTCACCCCCGATCAGAAGTCCCAAACTGAACTTGGCGTCGTCCCCCCTCAGCGTGAACAGCGCCTTTAGCACCCTGAGAACTCTCATCCCCACCGAGCCGGCCGACCGCAAGCTCTCCAAGATAGAGACCCTCCGCCTGGCGTCGTCATACATCAGTCACCTCGGCACGCAGCTCCTGGCAGGTATGATGCCGCATCATTGTCTATTGAATAGAGTCAGTCTTTCATATAGTACTAAGATAAAGAAATTGATAATTAAAAGAATATTTGTTCGTAAAGATCCATACCACTTTATCTTTTGAAATATTTTTGACAGGAAATACATGTGGTGTATATGAGAAACAAAATTTCGGTAAAGCTGCATGAGCTGCCATAATCAACAAAGCTTGTATTCAACACTTCAGGCATTTGTATCTATTGGTAACATGATAACAAATGTTAATGCTCGCGGTTCTCAATGTGTGCATGCTGATGCTTTGACCCTAAATCCTTTCCACTGTCACTGGTTAAGCCAGCTCATAGACTGTGGTTTGTCCGTCCAACAGGCCCTGTGGAGCAGCCTTGCCTGCGACACTCCCAGTATAGTTACACGGGCTCGGGGGAGCGACGCCCCGTCTGTACCTTCTGCCTCGCCTCCCTCAAGAAGCAGGTAGGACTGAGACTATTATAGTCTATGTTCCTAGGACTACGTACATTAATTACTTAATAGTAATCCTACGACGACTCTGTTGGTTCAGGTCCCGGCTCCAACTACTGTATTGATATAATTTCTATAGCATGTTTTGGTTCATTCATGTATACTGGTTTATTCCTACTGATGTGTTGCTTTCTTGGTGTGACTGGTCTTGCCTGTGAAAGCTATTCTGCCTCACTGTCCTACAGTTCTACCAATCCACTTTTTACATTTCGTTGAGGTTCCTACAATAATGCCACAACTGCCACTGACTCATGTCTCTCCCGGCAGCAGAAGGCGAGCAGCTCCGTCAGCAGCGACGGCGTCCTGGCCAACATGAGCGCCATGCCCCCTGACCTCACCTCCTACATGAAGTCCTCACCTCTCGATGACCCGACATTCCAGGTCTGCTCCTTCCTTTTCTGACCTCCTGGCATGGATTACACGCTCGTATCTTCCCAGTGGTGGATAACATCCTGAGACAGGAGTCCAAGTATCAGACTAAGAAGACTTGAGGAGCGGGTTTAACATATGCATCCGGGCGATACCGTAAAGAACAGAGTGACCGTTAAGGGCGCTGGAAACTGGTAATTTTAGATGGCTGAAAATATATCATTTGATGGAGCTGTAGCCTCCCACAAGAGGGGCAGAAGGGAGGGGCGTGACAAACAATATTTCTCATCCCCTCACCTGGATTCACACATGTGAATCTTACTCTGTAGTGGAACTTCTGTAGTGCAGCAGTGAATGGTGGCTCTTGTAAAGTAAGGTATAGAGAAACAGGTTCTGCAGAACTGTAAGGAAAAGCAACAGATACGGAGCCAACAAGCCAGAGATCAGTAGGTTGTGTTACGGAACAGTTACCGTCGATTCAAAAGATATAACACGTAAATGTTGTGATTTGTTATATACATTGTTGGTGATGCAACAGCTGACTCGTTCAGTGGTGAGGCAGAGTCCAGCTTGCGTCATAATCTATCTTTGTGTTATTACTCATAACTCTTGACAAAACAGAGTGAAAGTGGCGGAAACTCTGTTATCCTGAAACGTTTCTATGTCAGGTAGTAGTAACAAGTGTCAACATTTATCGGGCGACGACCACCGAGGTCGTATACGGGCAACATTGACGACTTCCTTTACCTGAAAACGTCGTATGGCTATGATACTCAAGAGATATTCGATACTCACCGTGAAAATGTACTTTGGATATTGTAGGAACGAAGGTCTTATACCTAGTAAATTAACTTGTACAGAAGACGAGTGCTATCTTGTAAACATGATTAGGTGTTGTACTTAAGTTGGAGTTATTAAGGTTGTGTCTGTAGAATGTCGTATGTCTGAACATCTTACATCACTTCCGTGAACTTTTGACGAGTGAATCTTTCCTATTTCTTTTTTTCCCGGGATGCAGCAGACTTGGTCCTTAATCCAGCTCGCCATTATACTTGTCTTAACCCTCCTTCCTCATGAGGAAGCACCAACATACACAACATCTCTCCCCCATGTGGTACATCTCCCTCCCCCACCACATAGTACGTCTGTAAGCGTCAGCTGTTGGTCATGAAGTCAGGTGATTATGTTGACAGTAATGACTCGACAAGCATAGAAGAAAATTACTTATTCTCTCAAGGATGCTATGTAGATGTGCTCAGGATCTGTCGTTTGTTGTCCTAACAAGATTGAGTACAAGTAAATATTTACCAGTACATACATACGAGTTGTATATACTAGTACATACATACGATTTTATGCTCTGCTGTTATTCTGCTACGCTCTTACACCCTTGTCAATTTTGTGAGTTAAGGTAAAACCAAAGACTACTTTGTGAACAATATTTCAAAATGTTATGTAATATTATTAAGCATCTCTCTGGAATGTGTTGCAGAGCAAAATAGTGATTCACGAATCACACAGTAAACGTTACAGTATTTTAAGATCAGTAGGAAACTACTGTAAGTCTTATGTGCCATATTTCCCCATATCCACCTGATATTATGATTCTTTTGTCAGGAAAGTGTGTATGAATAAGTCAGTTAGTCAATGTATACACAACGTAACCCTCCAGAATCAAATCCGTTACTTAAATCTCAAAGAATGACGAGTTACAAATGCTCAGGGAATGACCATGAACCATGGGTTGCAGCTGGGTCTGACGAACGCCTCATTGATTAGTTTACAACAGTAGGGGATGGAGTCTACTGGCTTCAGTGGAGGTGCTTGTTAAGGAATTCCAATGGACGTTTATACACGTAAAGGAAAAAAAAAACTGAGCCTTTCACTCATATTTTGTACTTAAGTCATTTTTTTTGTCTCAGGCGCGGACTGACTGGCCCACTTATTGGCCGAGCGATTAACCATTGTAAGATGACGCACGTTCATATCACGTTAGCGCTCGAATAATTCTATGGCGCTGACAAAACACTCATGTAGTTAACATAAAGTCATCTAACTGTAGCGTTTCAAGACTGATAGGGAGCTGTAGTTTGGCAGGTCATATAGGGTGCTAACGTAAAAATTCTTTTGATAAAGTAATGGGTACACTAAACAAATTACACGACCGCTGATTTTACACGCCACACCGAAGGTGGCAGGGTCTTCACCCATCGATATTTGTAGTAACTGTCAGGACGACGATATAACAAACAATTATATCTATTTAGTTTTAATGAGATATACGTAGCAAGTACACGACTAGCTAAGATGAACTACAGTTGCATGACCAAGCCAATCAGATTCTTCGAACTCAAAGTAGAATTACAAATATGTTAATAAACAGCTGTAAGATGAAATAATGCAGGTGTTACCAAACATACAAATGTAACTAACTATTTCTTAATAACTATAAGTAGTGACATTATGACAGGCTAGTGACATTTAGGATAGACATCCCGAACAAAGCAGCCACTATACATAGCCTATTCATCTCGTTTTTCCCGAAAGGCAACCTCAGCAACGACATTTCTGTTTTGGTCAGCCTATGTTTAGTGCTACCAGCCCGCCTGTTCAGTTTACTTTAAAATTATTATATAAGCTTTTTGAATCCCTAAATTACTTGCTTCCATATTGCCAGATACAATGCATTGTGTGTGTTCTCGTAGCTATCCCTGGCCTTGAAATGTATAATAACCAGAAAAAAAACACGATTCAGTTCAGAATGAGGTTATACCTCAGATAGTCATTATTCTTGAAAACAATTGTTGTTCAAAGTAAAATAAAATGTTTGAATCGATTGATTATAAATTTATTTCTGGACCTGCTAAGGGAACGAGCTACGAGTATTCAAAGTCAGGCATTGTCGTGTAGTAGATATTCTACAGTGTGGTGTTCTCGGCAGCATTCTCAGTCAAAACTAACAGTTGCAGTAAGTTATTTTACTAACTTTATTCCGATATGTGTACAATAAAAAATCTTTAATATGAGTGTTTCATTTTCTTTCTGAGATTTGTGATTAGATGGATATTAGTATTGACAGCACGTTTCCAAAAAACAAGAGACACGAATTATGGAAGGCGATTTTAAAATAGTTCAGCATCTCTCAAGGCTAGTTGCTCTCTAATAAACTAATAGGACAAATAGAACAGAGGTAGCTTTTCTGAGGGCAGAATTCTTTTTAAGGAAACATGTCTGACCAAAGAAAAAAGTTATATTTTAAGAGTAATCTGTGGGGCTTGACAGTATAGCTGACTTTAATTTCGGTACATGATACGCAGCAAGAGGGATGCCTATAAAGGAGGCCTTAGTTCGTTTGTCCCTGACGCTACCTAGCTAAAGCGCGAGAGACAACTGGATAGTGTTATGTTAGTTGAGACAGCACGGGCAATTGAAAGCCCAAATCAAGGCCATGTTTATATATATATATATATATATATATATATATATATATATATTTTTTTTTTTTTTTTTTTTTTTTTTTTTTTTTTT
>JAYMFT010403844.1:2500-18730 GCA_038088735.1 Panulirus argus | reverse complement strand
AATACCAAGTATGTTCATTGAGTTAAGAGGTGGAATTACAGAACCGTCAAAGGAGATGCGAGAGTTGTGAGGAGCTTAAGCATTATATACAGTCATATAAGTTACAAATGAATACATTGGTTTTCAAACAGCAACAGATCATTGGGTCCTTTCGAGGCTGTTTGTGATGGTGGAAGATATCGGAAACTCACAAATTAGTGTGGTAAAAGTAAGAAGGTATCAGGGATAATTCAAGGAGAATAACCTGCAAGGTGTGAGTCAAGACTTTCCTTAAATGTAGCTATAGCGGTTTTAAGCCACGCTTATTGGCAAGTCTTCCCATATGTTAGCAATCCTGTTGAAAAGTACTTCACCTCATTCCAGAAAAAATGTTTACCCGTTACGATGAGCGAAACCAGACGAATCAAGGATTAAGTAGATTGATAGATTCAGATTACCAAAGCCTCTTAAACTTCTCTCATTTAAACTAAATAGATTCAAGTCGTTTAATCGGTTCTCCTTAAGATTTTGCTATGAGAGCAAATCAAATCAAAATCTCAAGCATGATGGTATATAAAAAGGCCAGACCAACATACACAAAGACCATACCATAGCAGTCAAGGGTCGTACTGTCGTTCTCAAGGGTCGTACAGTCGTGCCCAAGGGTCGTACCTGCGTTCACAGTGGTGTTCCATCTTCCTGTCAACACAACCACTCCAATGAAAGCCTCTGCACGTCACAAAACCCGTAGGGCTACTGCCCAAATTTCATTCACGAAACCCTTCATTCTGTTGATAGAAAGAGAAAAAACATAGTTCGTGAGAGGATATATAGAGAGACAGCCCCCTCGAGTCAGCGACAGAGATAGAATATAGAAAGAGTAACGGTAACAGTGGCGCAGGACTATGATCCTTTGTTTTGAAACATGTGGTAGACTCTGGCAACGGAGGGCAACCAGCGCCGGGCGCGGCTGGTACAAGATACGGTTATCGCTGCCACGACGCACGATGAAGAGGTGGGAGGTGGCAGTATGCAATGGTTGACCAACCCCAACACTCATTCATAAGATTCAAAAGTCCTTGTCGGAGCAGATAACAGGGAATATATATATATATATATATATATATATATATATATATATATATATATACTGCATACATGTAGAAGATATCATATGCGTTACGTAAAGTTCAAGATATCTTACGATTTTCTAAGAAATTTGAGCTATTTAATGACGCAGTCAGGCAAGCGTGTGTGTGTGAACCTTGCACAATTTTCCCACGGGACCCTTTTTCGGTAAGCGGTTATGACGACCTCAGACTGCCACGCAAATTCATCATTAAAAAAATAAGAAAAGAAGAGTTGGATAAGATTATTTTTCTTTTATGATGAACACTTTTTTTTAACCTTAAGTGTGGTGCTGGCTGAAGCCGTGCTGAAGCGAGACGGGAATCGAACCCTTAGTCATGGTGAACCAGCGGCGATAGGGGGTAGAGGCTGGATACCTGCCTGGTTACCTGGTTGGCTTGCTAGCGGCTGACTGGGACTCAGGTATCGGCTGACACTCTGTACTGACAGATTGCCTCACCTGTAAGACGGCGTTGCGTAAAACAAAACAACTTGAGACTTGCGGACGCTTTCGAGCCGCGAGTGTGTGTTGTTGAGAGTGTTTTCGCGCTCCTGTATGTGTTTAGTATGATGTAGATTTTATGTGAGGGGAAAATATGGGTATATATTTTTGCTTTAGGAGTCCCGACAGTGTGATGCAGAAGCGAGTCTTAGGCATTGAATGGAAAGGGAAGGAAGAATATGGATGTGCTGAAAATGAAATCCCTGAAGACGATATATTTGGTGTAGGGTAGGATGATCGTGTACCATATGCCTGACAAAGCAGTCGGCCCACACTCAACTAAGGTGTTTACCCTCCCTTCATGGCTAGTCGATAAATGGTTACCTGGCTCAGATTAATGTGTGTGTGTATGTGTGTGTGTGTGTTTGTGAATACACACATACTAGTCGAGACATGGTTTCTTGTATGAAATATTAAAATACGGGGCAGCACGAATATAGAATCTCTTTCCCCGTAGCGTACAAATATTAATCACACACACACACACACACACTCACACACACACACACACACACACACACACACACACACAAAGAACTTCGCTTGAGGCAACAGGCACTGAGAATGTTTACCGTTCGTTTTATGTGCATCCTGAAGTTCCTAAATAGATTGGCTCATTGCAATAAAGCTCTACCTCAATATAAATAATTCCTATTGCCCAAACACAATAAAGATTTTCCATAAAAATATATTCTGTATTGGCGTTGCTAGTGATGTATATATATATATATATATATATATATATATATATATATATATATATATACTTACATATATGTCCGTGGTAAGGGGCATATAAACATCGCCATAAAAAGTCTCTTTAAAGCTCCGATCATTAGAATACACCATCGATGCACGATGGCCGAGTAAACAAACACACTACTACGCAGTGTAAAGATTGATTGCTCGTCTATTTTTCACCAGGTTCCTGGTTAGCTCCAAGCCCGCTCGTGCAGTTTTTGAAAGAGAGAAAGAGAAAGACAGACAGACAGACAGAGACAGAGAGAGGAGCACCGTTCAAGTCTTGCCTCTCTCTCGAGTCACTTCCATCTTGCATCCTCAGAGGAACGTCATCGTTAGGCAGGGAGAATAAAAAATGGTTCAACACAGCCACTGTCTAGTGCCGTGGCCAAAAACCCCGCACACCAACCAGCCAGCCAGCCAGCCCGCCCCCTGAAGAAGGGAGCTGACGAAGGGGGATGTTAAGTCAGCAGTCGCCTGCAGCGTCACGTGGTGTAATATCTCTCCCTCACGCCGCAGGGAGAAGGAGGAGGAGGAGGAACTGCGGTAAGGGGAGAGAGGACTCTAACTGGAGTATCTTCATTCTCTTGGTATCTATTGTCTCCTCTCGTCACCGTCCACCTGCAAGTTCAGTGAGGATTGGATTCGCTTCTTTCTTCCCAACGATGTTGTGCAGCGTGTGCTACGGAGTTCAGGAGCTTTTAAACCCGTCTTGTTTAGTCTGTCTGTCTCTCTTTGTGTTACTGGACTCAGCCCGCCTGCCCGTCTGAGAGAAGAGTGTGGATGAGGTGGCTTTATCACATCATTCAAGTATCTAAACTAGTTTTATGATATCGACAGTAAACACTTCTTGGATATAAGCTGATACAGAACAATCAGAGACCATTACAAGATAGCAAGCAAGAAGTGTTATTCAGAAGTATTTCTACATCATAAGAGTGATGGATGACTGTTATAAACTGAGAAATAGAATCATCAATGCCGAATGTATACAAAAGGTTGAAAAGTTGTATAACAGTAGAATTGGTTCTAGGGATGGGACCCCACGGGTGCAGAACTCCTTTCCCTTACTGTACAAATGATAGTTGCAAGAAAATGTTCTAGATCTCCCTGTAATGAGCTTAAATTTTCTTTGTATATTTTGACACAGAAAACGTTAAAGTTTTTAGCAGTGACTTATATGCCGAGGACGTCAAATTCCCGATACAGTAATACATTGATACAAGTAATCCTGAAATCTAGTGCATTGGGTTTTCTAATTGATGCTGATTGTATAATTGTGGTAGTGAGACAACCAATTTGGCTAGTTAGGGAACTGGAATGATAACTCATGATGTAAACCTGAAGTGTGAGCATTGTCATGTGGGTTTGTGAGCGTATGAACTTCATTAGTGAGTTTGTGAGCTTGGTTTGATGATTGTATTGACTTGGTTAGCAAGAATTTGTTTCTTTGGTGAGTCGAATCGTCTTATTTAGTGTATGTGTATGAGCTTTACTTGTGTAATGGGAAAATTATATGAGTTTCTTAGTGAGTCCAACACCTTCCTTTGTGAGATTATGAGTTTGCTTTAGACAGCTAGTCAGCTTAGTGAGTTTAAAGGAATTTGGATATTGAGTTCATACGATCGTTTCGTAAGCTTCGTTCGTGAGTTCTGTAGGTCTCACAGGTGGGCTGAAGATTAAGAGATGAGGGACAACAAGAGTGTCAAACTCTCTCCCCGTAACACACAAATAGCAATCACATACACACACACACACACACACACACATACACTGCCTGGAACTTCTGCATGACTTCCAGGAAGGTCTCGTCACCACACACGCTCGGACCATTCAATCCTTTGCCCATACACAGCTGGCGAAGCCTCTGTCTCGAATCCACAGGTATATATATCTAGGAGTCAAAGTCACAATACACATTTTTTGGGCCAAGATATACATTTTCAGAGTTCAGTATATACATTCGGGGTTCAAGATAAGACATTTAGGGGTCGAAATACACATTCAGGGTTCAAGATCTTATCAGATCTGGTCATTCTTTCTGTCGATAATAATTTCAAATAACAATAATCAGTAAAGCAAAAAAAAGGTAATCATCGTTTCTGTTGTAGAAAAAAGATCATATCTGTGATTATCTTTGCAATTCCTGTCTTGCTTATTCTCGAGACGGAACGAAGTGATTAGAGTGACAAACTGAACATAAGAAATCCGTAGATTTGGTATGAAAATAAATAACTTTTATGACCGCATTTCGTTTGTTCTTCGTAAAGAAATTCTCCATTACGAATATGATATGAAGTTCTCCTATTGAGCAGTGTGAGGTATATCTAGCCTGCTCTCTTCTCCCACAAAATGAAATATTGCTTTTTCTTATTCACTTTTCCACACGCACAGTGAATTTCAAATGATGAGTCTCGGAACATTTCTGTTAATAAGCCTCAGACTCTCTCTCTCTCTCTCTCTACTCCCAAGGTTCTTTTCTGTGTGTGTCCCTCGACTTCCTGTTCTCGAGTGCATGATTAAGGCACTTCAGCCACAGTTCCCCCGCCGGGGGAAGGGGGGGGGGGTGTTGGACATTGTTCAGTGCCATGATGGTTGTGGAGGTACGTCTTTCACCGCCGTGGTGGTGGTGGTGGAGAGGCATTGTTCTGTGGCGTTATTGTGTTGGAGAGATATTGTTTGCTGCTATGATTGTGGTGGAGATACATTTGTTCCGTGACGTGACTATGGTGGAGGGACATTGTTCGCTCCTTTGGTGCTGAGGGCACGATGTCTATTGCCACTGTGGTGGAGGAGGAAGGCACTGAAAACAAATCTTTCCTCGCACCTGCAGTGACGAGGCGAAGGCCCTGCACCACCGCTCCTAATTTTCAGGTCTTTTGTCCTTCTCATATCCAACTAGCCATGACAAGGGGACAGGCTGGCTGGCTTCCTCTTCTCTTGCTGGGCACAATAGCCACTTGGGCTGAAGGTCGTGCCTCCCAATTGCAAGAGGAGGAGGAGGAGGAGGAGGAGGAGTAGGAGGAGGAGGAGGAGGAGGAGGAGGAGAAGGGGGTGTGTGTGTGAGGAGTGGCGGCGGTGGGGGCCGCCCACCTGCTGTCGGACCCCCAGTGGATAACAAGGAAGGCCCTCATTACTGGCTCTCGTTGCCCCCTCGTTGCCTAGGGTTGCCAGAGGTGATACCAGTGTTGCTGGGTGTCGAAGGACTGGACAGGAACCCAGGGTGTTCCTTCCTACACTCAGCCACTCTGCTGGGTGAGGTGCAAGCACCGATTATAAGTACATACATACCCCTCCGTACAGAGCAAAGAGGTAATGGCATACATACATTGTGTGGTCATTGTGTTATGTCACTCGACGTGACATGGGAGGTTGGGGGTGGGGGGAAAACTACAGTCACGGCCATGTTGATTGAAACGTGAAATGAAGAGCATTAAGAAACGATATTTGCAGAGCCGGATCTTAAACTGAACCTTTGCTTTAAGCTGCCAAAAAATCTCGCGTTTCAAGACACTAGGTGACCGTCAGTGTACCATTTACATCGATTTTGTACTTGACTCCATCATCATCATTAGCTACGCTTCCAACTTTGAATCTCCATTAAGCTAGTTCCTTTCTTTCAAGAGTCGTTCACTCTTGAAAAGAAAACGTGTATGATAAGACGCAAACTTTGGAAGTGCTGGTATGAAATCTAGATCTGTACCTTCGCCTCCGGGAGACTTTTAAAAGGCGCTGGAAAACTGGATAGGGGCTCTGAGGAGAACTAAGATAAACAATCTTTTACATTAAGGGTCCCTGTAATGAATGTTATAAGGGAAAGGATCACAGATGCAAAAGTTGAATGCTTGATAAACATTAAAGGAAAGATATGGTTCAATTCCACTTGTCTTCTTCTCTTTGTCAGTTCCATGTAATTAATGTTAATATAATCATAGGTATTAACGTTAGCAAATTACATTTCGAATGACAGAACGCTGGTACTAGTATTAACATTTGTCTCCCTCTATGGGGTTCCTTGCAGCACAGATTTTCCTGACCTCAAATGTATATATATGACATTGCTTTTAGACTCGTAACAGAATTCGTCGCCCAGCTTCTCAAACAACTAATTCAAAGGATAAGGTAAACAGCTTGTTCCCGAATCCCTAATGAAGACGGGAGGAGCAAGCCTCATTGTTGTCTCCTCGTCAAAGTCTCTCTCACAGCTCCCTCGAGGAGGAGGAGGAGGAGGAGGAGGCGGGGGGGAGAAGGGCGTCTCAAGTGAGCAGTCATGCGTGGCTGAAAATAGTTACGGGTCCTCCTCTCGTGTGGCCATGTCTCCCTCCGAGTGACGACAACTGTGTGTGGTGTGTTTTTGGTCGAGAATATTGTCCTTGACATGAGCATCAGCCAAAGAATTTTGCTGTTTGAAACTGGGGCCAATGTGGACTTCACGTCCTCTCTCATGACCCAAGATTTCATCTTTCTCCTCTATGGTATGATTGCGAGGACAAAAACGTGAAAAAAGATCCATATGACGTACGCCAGGATACTCGTCGTAAAGCCGGTATTGAAGTTGCTGCCCAGTGGCGCAGGCGTTTGGCAACAGCCTGTCATCCGATTTAGACTGACGAGCAACTGTGGGGCGACAAGTGCTTGCCCCGAGCCGATGCAGTTTTCCAGAAGGTTTTTCTTTGTAAAAGGGACGAAGAGAGAGGGAACCAGCCGGTCGTATAAAGCTAACCCAACAGCAATAGTTGGACCTGTCGCTTTAGTCGGTTCGTTATATCTGGGCCTTACGACTAATCAGCTTCCAGAAGTATTAAGGCCGTCAGCGTTAAGTTAAAACCACGAAATTCTTGAACGTTTTCATGTGCTCGAGGTATTCCAAACGACCCTTCTTACACTGCGCGCATATACATGGTCCTTGACTCTGCCGGTAGGTGATGCTGACCATCGCTGGGCGGTGGACGAGCTCATTAAAATCTAACCTTGATATAAGGGTTGGCCTTGGCGTGCCTCAGCTGTGCTGTGTTGTGTGACTAAAACGCCAGGGTCGGTGTCACGGGGTCCTGGGAATCACCCAGTTGGTCCTCATGAAACGGACACACGCGTCTGGATACACGCGTGGCTCTCGAAGCCTCCAGCAGCATTGTTGGTATTAGAATAACTATCCCTCGTTAGCCATGCATGCTTTTAGACAGAGATACTTCATTACTTCTAATGAATGCATATATATATATACATATACACCTCCGTTTTCCAAGAGAATGGTCAAAGCTTTGCCAAAGCACATCACACATAATGAATAGTCGCAGCAAAGCACAACAATGCACAGAGTGTGAACACATGGCAGACAACCTTCCTGTTTAAGAGAGCCACGCCTCCTGCTGGTTCCCCTCCGCTCTCGGCGCCTTACGAAGGCGACAGTGTTGAATATGAGCAAGTTAACAAGGATGCTGAACATGATGCAAACGAAGGTGATGAAGATGGAAAAGACAGATGCAGAGAGGAGTCGAGAAGGTTTCCCATCATCTCAGACGTCAGCGGTGATGGGACGCGTTACGAGAGATGATGTTATAAACTCAGTGCTCGGCAAACCGCCCCAGTTACACTCCAGCCAACAGCGAAGGCTTGAAAGTGCTTACCATCGGCCTTTTCATTACCGGCGACACCCGCTGACTGCTGAAATCAGAATAATGATCCAAGTTCCGAAGCCGCATTGAAAGAAAGTTTCCAAATGCCACTCAATGTATCGGGCTATCTGTCCCTCGTCCTTTCATATATCCTTTTTTCTCTAACGTGGCGATCACATTCAGCTCAGGGCCTTGCCTGACATGTCCGCGAATGTTGACGGATTTTGCTCCATGAAATACACGGCTCTACAAAATGTTTCAGTACAAGAAATGCAAAATTCAGCGCGTTTCATGCTGTCCTTCCTTGTCTTTTTTGTTTTCCTCTTCCGACTTTTTAATATAAAGTTTGCTGCAGGGTCTCTCTCCCTCCGCCATAAATCCTCCATGTTCTTTCTGCCTCCTTCCACTTACAACTTTCTAAACCCATCTCCTGCACCTTTCTCCCTGGGATATCGCTTCAAAGAATGAGTCCGCTTGTAGCTCAGGAGACCCCTGGGATACATATGCATCCATTTTTTTCTCCTTCATAGTCAGCGAAATATAAACACAATACAACTGTCTTTCGGTGTTATCTATATAAGAATTCTGTATCTAATTCTTTTTTTCAGAAACTGTTTGAGTTTATTAAGTGAAAGACTAAAATATCTATTTTTACTGTTGATTGTTTCATTTCTTTTTCACTGCACTGTTATGCATCAAATGTTCCTCACGTTCGGTAGGTGTGCTCAAGACGATCTTTTGGGGATTCTCAGAACGTGTTTCCCTTCATTATTTACAAGAGGAAGGAAAGTGTTTATCTTTTGTCAGGAGAAAATTAGGTGCCATCAACAGCCTGGGGGTTCGATGATGTGGTGAATCTGAAGGAAGACTCTTTACCTACGGGTACCTACGACGGAGAGAGAGAAAGAAAGAGAGAGAGGAGGAAGAGAGAGAGAGAGAGAGAGAGCTGCCCAGGTGCTAGAGAGCTCTGGTCTGAAGGAGAAAACTGGCTAGTAATTCAAGGAGCAATCTGAAGCTTTTCCTTCGAGAGAATCGCCTCCTTCCGCGTTTTTTTCTCTCTCGCTCCCCCTCTCGGTCATGGAGAAATATCTGCGGTCGTAAGCTACCATGGATCTCCAGTGGGCTGCAGAAATATGTGGCTGGCATGGGTGAGTTTTAAGGGAAGGTTTTAGGAAACGTATGAAAGTCACGAAATCCCTTATGTACACACACACACACACACACAGCTAGACAGACAGACAGACAGACAGGCAGACAGACAGACAGAGAAAGAGAATAAGAAAGTATTCTTTACAGTTTTGGAACAACTTTGTAGGTATAGCAGTCAAACTACTGGATCACAAACAGCGACATGTCCACAAAAATTACCTCTCTCAACTGAGAACATTACCATAATCAGCTTTATGTGAATAAATGACTTGGATTTAATGAGGCAACCTTTTTCTCTTTTTCTGTCAACTCCTCCTATTGACGTGGGACGTTTGGGGTAAACACGCTTTCAGCTCGTGTCATACACACCTTAAAGGGTGATAGCACACAGATGAAATAGCCATGAAGTCATATATCATCAGTGTGTGTTGGGTTTTACCAGTTAATCTTACGTAAGGTTAGTTGTAACGAGAACTTTAAAAATAATGTCACATTTTTTGCTATACCGTATCTGATCATTTAAAGCAAATGCATTACATTTCGATCGATTTAATACATATTTGATACTTATGACAACAAGGAAAATACATGTATATTACGTATGGATACTTAGAGTAAAGGTGTACGTTACATATTGATGCTTAGAATTGTAAATATTCAGTTGGTTATACTGCGTAAGGATCATTGCAGTTAATGCGTAGGTTACGGACAGATGAAGATTAGTACGCCAAGATGTGTTGCGTTACATGTGTGATTCACAGTCAACTGATGATGCTCTGGTCTGGCTGGCGTATTTGTGACATGTGGCTGACGCACGTGTGACGTAAGTGTGCGTGTGCGTATGACGTATGAACAAAGCGCGTGACGCACGGGCTAACGTGTTACCAGCTTGTAAAGAGCTTGTGTCACTGTCTTTCGTAACCTCTGCCTCCATAGTAACGCCTTTCAGTCGTATGTCCCTTGTTAGGGGCTTAGTGTATACACACACACACACACACGCGCGCGCGCGCGCGTCACACGTGCGTCACCCGCATGTCACACGCGCCTCTCATACCAAAGCATCAGCTAACTCTGAGCCACATACCAGGTAACCTATCTTGGTGTATGAACCTACATACGTTCGTAAGTACAGACGATTTTGATCTATACCAGCAATATACATTTTGGTTACGAAATTTTGGTTCTGCTTTATACGGAATGCAAAAGATATCATCTCGCTTATTGTCTGTTACGTGGCTGAGTCGCCATTTGCAGAAAATAGATTCCAAGACTCGTGAATTCGAAGGGATGAATGAGCCTTTTCCTAAGACATGGGGAGCAAGAAGTTTAAAGACGCCAAGATTTGGGGGGAGAAGTTAGACCCCACAGGTTGAGGGGGTAGAGATGGTCATGATGAAGTTGGGAGAAATGAGGGGAGAGGAGGAGGAGGAGGAAGAGGAGGTGGGAAGCGAAGCTGAAAGTTATAGCCGTCTTGAGACACCGTGTGTGCACATACGGGGAGATTGGTTAGGGTAGAGAGATGGTAGTGGAAGGCACGGGAGGGAGCGAGTACGATGGGTCGCAGTGAGTGAGTGAGTCAGAGGTCATCTGGACACAACTCATGAGGCAGGCCAGAGGAGAGGCTGCTTTCTCTCTTGACTCATCTTGCTTATGAGGAGACTCATCGTGCGAGAGAGACGTCATATTTGGATTTATAGAATTATACTTTCGTGCGTAAAATGGGATGTAGGATTTGTTGGTCAGAGGCTAAATATGTTTCAGTCTTGATCATCAACACTTAAATGGCTATAACGCGTACTAATGAGAGTTGTAAGTACCTTTCACACACGTACGTTTGAAAAACACACCAGAGAGAAGTATTAGGAGTGTACAGATGTATAATATCTTTTCTACTTATGCTTCACATTATAAATAATAACAAGAGCTGCGACAGACGTTCCCACGAATCATCCCTCCTCCACCGCAACAACGGTACCGTAAGAGCGACACTGACGTCAGCAGCTGGGATTATAGTGACAAAGAGCCACCTGACACACACACACACACACACACCCATCCCCCTCCCTTCCCCAGGTCCCCCTTCCCCCACCAACACCCCCTCCCCTCCGTTCTTCCTCTCCATCTAACTCGTATGGTCTCTCCCTCCCTCCCTCCCTCCCTCCCTCCCTCCCTCTCTCTCTTCCTCTCTCACCATCTCTCATCCTTCTCCTTCCTTTCTCACCCCCGTCCTCATTCCTCTCGCCCCATAAAACCAAGTACGTTCCGTCCACCAGAAGCCACGGCGGAGTTCTCTGCTGGGACTTAGGAGGGACGTCATTTAAGACCCAGTTAAGACCTGACGCCCGTGATATTACCTCATTTTCGCAGGGCCCCCGAGATGAGGAGGGATATTTGCCCAAGAGGATCCTACTGTGTGATTCACCAGACTTGGCACAAGAGGCCTTACATGCCGTCTAACTTGGCAAGACATAGTAGGTCTTCCGTGCCGTCTAATTTGGCCCCCCCGAAAAGGATCTTACATGACAGAATGATCTTTCATGCCATGAGACTTGGCAAAAAGCAAAGGCCTTAGACGCCATTATGCTTGGCAAATAAAGTCTTAAAGGCCTCCAGACCTAGCGAAGGAGGCCAACACGCCGTCAGACTTGGCAAAAGACGTTTTACATGACGTTAGACTTAACAAAAGAAGTTTTTAGATTGCGAAACAACATCATGCCAACCAATCTCTACACATATAAGTATCGTCAAAGTACTTTGACAGTGCCAAGACCAGGAGAATCATCTTATGTCACATCAGCGTGATATTCGCGAAGGGCTGAGACCACTACAGATTGTCAGTATGAGATACAAGAGAGTTTAAGACCACTGTAGTTGCTCAGTGTGATATACAGGAGGGTTGAGACCATTGAGTACCCAGTCATCCCTTGTCCTGTCTGTAACGAGAGCCAAGCAGCAGCATCCTCAGTGTACGCTTATAATGTTCGCTACGGTTGAGGCGGATACAACGAATCATGAATCACAATCTTCCTTAGTCAGCCACAACTCCCGGACAAGATTGGGCTGCTTGTTGTGGCTCATTTTCATCTGCTTTGGAGGTGCTCACATCTGTTGTCTTTTATGAAACTGGTTGTTTATATATATATATATATATATATATATATATATATATATATAATCTATTGTGATGTCTACATTCAGGAAAAGAATGATGCATAAAACTGAAGCATATTTCTTTCACCACAGTTTGTTATTCGACGTGTAAGAAGCAGCTCTCTCTCTATGGGTTCTCTTTCTTCTGCAGCCCCGTCGTGAGGGAGGGAGTTCGTGGGGTGCCAGCCTTAGAAAGGACAGCCTTAATCCCAGTATGGACCTCAGGTGGCAACAACAACCAGGCAGAGGCAAGCCCTGCACCTATCCTGACATACCCCTGCAATGCTCTGGTCCTCCACACGACACACAGACTCATACCTGGCTTATGAGATCAGACTTCGACATCTTCCTCCCCTCACAGCCAGAGCTGTGTTGCTACCTGTAGGCGAGGAGGGAGACAGAGAGATGGGGTGAGGAATATTTAGACTTCCCAAAGGTACTGTGGGACTGGGATAGAGATATGGGTTGAGTTGGAAACCATACCGCTTTTGTGAACACTTAAACGATCAAAGGAGTTAAGCAACTCTGGACCTGGTTAGTAGTTGGATGGGTGACCACCAGGGAACACCACCAGGTGCTGTTGATATAAACGGATGGTGTTACCGACACATCCTCGCCCTGCCTAATGGCAATATCTCGTCATAAGTATTCATTAGCACCATATGAGACTAGTCCCTCCACGGGGCGTTAATCTTCTTACTTTCTCTTCTCTGTTTATCTTTATGTCCTTCTTTTCTCTCCTCTTTATATACACTTACCTCTCTTTACACACGCTTCCTCTAGCACTTCCAATCCTCCATTGTCTGCCCCTCCAACCATCGACTCTCAGAGGCCAGCATCTATTTTCGGGCAAAGAAAGGTAAGGAAGAATTAAATGCACTTCGGCTAATCTATTTTTATTTGAGTTACCGGAGCGACTTGGGATTGCAGCAGCCTCAAGCCTGCTGAGCCTTATTTCCGGGTCGGTGTATTACGACTCGTTTTACACTCTGGGAGGATAGGCAAGGGTGGCACTGTGAGCTGTCACTGATAAAGATTATATGACGCAGAGCTGCTAATGTTATCTGGTGATATTAGACCCTCTCTCTCTCTCTCTCTCTCTCTCTCTCTCTCTCTCTCTCTCTCTCGTGAGAGAGCGTTATTGTATAATGTCTCATCGTAAGGTGAGAAATGACTCATTCTTAGTTTATGCTCGTCACTGGATTTTGCATTCAGGGGTACTGCATGTCACCATACTTTTTTTTATGCTATAGTTGGTCATCATGAGTTACGCAGGTGGTCACACAAGCGTCGGTAATAACAGTACTACGACCTCTGTACAAGCAATAACGACCTTAACCACTTGAGCAAGACAGTACGACCCTTGAGCACAAAATGGCACTACACTTGAATACGATGCATGGAGATGATGGTGTGGACTTTGTCGTGACGGTATCGTACTCCAAGGGTCGTGCTTCAGGGTCGTATCGTCTTACTCTAAAGTCGTAAAGTCGTGCTCATGGGACTGAACACTACATAAACAAGCTAAGAAAGTTTGGTAACGTGAATGTATGAAAAATATTGAGCATATCTCAAGTAGGAATCTCAACAGGTGCTAGAATAAGGAAACATCATTCTTAACAACTAGAGAGCGAGGTAATCGGAGATTAAGGACGATAGAATAATCACTTGCCTCCTTTTCCTGTATATTTCTCCTTTCCCCGAGGATTAGGTATGCATGAACAATGTTGAATCCAATGGCTGTCAGGAGGTAAAGATCACTAGACAAAAATACCTTCCATTTGTCAAGACAAAAATTCGTCAGAGCAAAAATTACCCAATTCTTCCACGGGCCGAAAGAAGTCGTGTTTCGCTGAAGGGATCTTTGTGTGTGTGTGTGTGTTTGTGTGTGAGTGGGCGGGACCAGCCGCAATCTCAGCGACCAATCAACGCCAGGCCCGCCATAATTCATAAAAAAAAAAAAAGAGCGGGAAGGGACGGCAGTTGTCCCAGCCAATCAGTGCCCATTTCATCTCGTTGTAAAACGCTTTTGCGGAGTTACTGTGATTTGTGACTATATTAGCGGAGTAATTATGCTTTCTTGATGAAGATCTGTATAATCTAGACAATGTACAGTTGAATGTGTCTTGTCTTTTCAGGATCTTTAGCATTTATGAAGGAAATATGACCTTCTAACATGGAGGCATACGCGCAGGAACTGATTCCCGTTAATCATTTTCGTTTCTGATTACGTTTTCTTATCCTTTGGCACCATCCGCACTTGTTCCCTCCCCAGAGCTTGGCTTGATGACCTCCATTAGGTCGCTAACCGTGAAATTCAACGACTACAACACTCCTCGAACCGACCTTATGAGCAGAGTTGAAGCTTTTTGCATATCATATATTTTTTTTTGCAGCAACAGATAAACTTAGCGACCAGGCTACACTTTTTATGCCTTTGGTCTCCGCAGTTTTCCCATTTTTAATACCATTCTTTTCCGTTTTCTCGTATTTCTTTTTTTTTTTTTTTTGTCTTTACGCTAAGTCTTTTAACAAAGGCCTGGCTCCAATTAGGGTGGAGGAGAGGTCTCTGTCTGTTAACCGAACCTTTGACATAAGATGAAAGAAATCTCTTTTGTTGAAATGTCCTTCTTTTATATTTCACTTACATTTCTGCATCACTGTACAGAGGAATGTAAACAATCCTCACGACGTGTCTGCCGTTGGCTGTCGCATGACAACAGGCGACGCCATCCATGTCCTGGATGAAGGGGTGTATACAACACCCTTCTCCGCCAGGTGTGTGTCGGACTTAGAGAGGACCACTGTCACACATGGGTTAGCCACAGTGCCCGGTGGGCTTGGGGCCAGTGGGCCAAGCCAGCCAGCCAGGGTGCCCCTGGGCGTGTGGGGGAGGAGGAGGACTGTGCCAGAGGGCCAGCGGGGGGGCGGCGCCGTGGGTGTTACAGGGGTAGGAGGGGGTTAACAGTACCAGAGGTGGGGCCGTGGGGCTGGGCAGGGCCAGCGAGGAGGGGCACCACCATGGACATAGGGGCCCCCAGCGAGTGTACGATAAATCAACAACACTAATACCTCATCTCCGGTGGCTGTCGAGGGGAAGCAAGCCACCATACCTTCACTTCAAACTCATTTTCTCCTCAGCCAGTGACGGATGGAAGGGCGATCCTTAAAGCGCCAGATGCTCCGGGTGTGTCCACAGCTTACAAGGGGGAGGAGGGAATTAAGGCTCGTGCTTAATGGGGGAACGGAGGAGAAAAAAAAGAGAGACAAATTGGAGATAGCGAGAGTATCTGGTGTGACTCCCAGCGGATGAGAGGGAAGGGACTGATTCAATTATTGTATCTGTCTTAACTGGGGGAACGTCCAAACACTGGTGAGGGAAGAATGGATGGGTATTGTGTGTGTGTGTGTGTGTGTGTGTACACATACACACACACACACATAAGTGCGAATTGAAAAAAAATAAGAGAGGAAGAATTCCATTTGTGGGGATCTTAGTGTTAGAGGCTGTGGTATATGTTTTCATCATAGCTTGAATATATTTGTCAAGATATAACTATATGTTTTTTGTCCTTGCCATAGATATCTGAACAAATGTATAGAAGTTTTTTGTTTAACAAGAATGTAACTGTAAAACTATCGGTTATATTAATTCTGTTGTGTTCCTAGAATGAATATATTTCTTCTGTACTTTTGGAATATCAAAGAAGTTTTTATTCTTTGATTCTGTCTACAAATTTCTATGACTTTTCATTTCATTACATACCTGCTCTAAGGTCATGTACATAATATAAAAGCTAATTATCATTATCAGTTATATTTACTGAAATTATCAACACCATTGCTGTTAGTATCAGTAATAATGTTATGATTATATAGTTATGATTATATATAGTTATATTTATGCTGCTCCCTCTGCTTGCCTCAGAGATGACTACAGAAAATACAAGATAAAACTTTGAGAAT
>JAYMFT010403833.1:0-18730 GCA_038088735.1 Panulirus argus | reverse complement strand
TTAGATATTCAGGAAATTGTGGAATGCATGATTAGACATATTTCTGTATCCAGCTTCACTTTGATGTTAGGAAATTTTGATCTGAGTATTTTGTTCAGGACAATGTGAAAGTTGGCTTATACTGTGCAAAGATATTTACCTTCAATCCTTGTTTTGGTTTTATAGTAGCTATAACTCACCAAGGAAAGCTGCATTGTAATTCATTTTAGTCTCTTCATGTTAATCATAACTCTAATTTTTTAAAATAGTGTTATCTTGATTGCAATCCAGAATTTAACCATTTTGTAATGTTATATATATATATATATATATATATATATATATATATATATATATATATATATATATATATATATATTACATAAATGTTTTATTTATATAATCAGATAATGACATTTTGCTTCATATTTGGCCGTCATGCACTTCACCTGATTCATGCACATAGTTATAGTCTTGTTCCGCTCCAGTGCCGCCACTTTATGCATCATCTGATTTGTACTTCTCTCTCCGCAGGTAAGGTGTGTTGGTGTGGGACCCGTGGGGAAGGGGAGGCTGCCAGTGTCCAGCCCTCGCTCCTGCAGAGGTATGGGACTGATAAAACTCTCCCCAGCATGCCTGTGGTATATTAAGGTGTATTTCATGTACTGGATGAACTTCAACACGTCCTTGGTGAGTTGAGCCATCTTGGCTCATGGTTCATTTAAAAACCAATGGGAATATTTTCTGCCGTGGTCCACTTGTGGCCATCTCCGCCAGACGGTAAGGTAATGAGAAAGAAGAGAAGATTTCGGATTGATGTCAGCTTCTGAAATATTAGCATACCTGACTCATGAATATGGGAGGCTCATAAGAGGAGGGCAGGAGATATTAAGGAAGACAAATCCGCAGCCTTACTGTGCACACTGGGCAAGAGGGGAGGCTGTGGTAATTGTCAGTCCCCGGCAAGCTGGGGTCCAGAGCCAGACGCTTGCTCCAGGTCCAGTCTTGAGGGGCTGGAATACACACACACCCACCCACCCACCCACCACGAGACCAGTGGCCTATATAATACCTATAGTAGAGAGAGAGGGGAGCACCATCGTGGTTGAAGTGAGGTGATGGTACGGGCGTTGGAAAGCTGTTGAATCCTGTTTAGCTGAATGGAGTGTAAGGAGAGGCGCCCCAGGTATGCAAGCTGTATTTCATGTTGGGGTAAGTCAGATCCCCTTTGGCATGGAGAAGTTGCTTACAAGAGAAAATAATTGCGGCCCCAATACAAAAAACATATATTACTTAGAAAACGATGTTTATTACTGGTGTCCAAACTTGATCGAAGACGCAGAAAGTTTAGAACAAATTCAAAGAACAAAACAAAATAATTTGTTACACAGAAACAGATTTAATGAGGAAAGACTCTGACATTGATATTCTTTCTCCAAAGAATCCGGACGCCTAGGAGATCTGATGGAAGTTTTCCAAACATTAGAAAATTGTGACAAAATTACTCGTGACACTTTCTTCGCATCAGAGAACTTGAACAACCAGAAATAACGGTATGTTATTAAAAGGAAGGAGATGTAATTCTACCAGGGCAGAGGATTCTAGTATTGTGGAAGACTAGAATAATGACCTTCAGATATTGTCAAGACGAAGACTGAAAATATCTTGATGAATACCTCAATGACATCCATTGTTATTGAATATCTTTCCAGGAGGAACAACACTTTAGTCATACATTAGATACGTAATTCATCTTTATCTATTGTTCACATTGGAGCCTCCTCTTGCGTGTGCGCTATCCAATAGAATTTCCACAGCAGTACACTCCCTTACATATGACATGCTGCGCCGTCTTAGCTATTTTCTCAGGTGGCTGTACTGCCGGAGGGAGTGGGGGGTGGGGGGGGGGAGCCTTCTGCTTTACTGTCCTGTCTTTGTCTCTTGAAGATAGGAACTGCTTCCCAGTAAATATCTACCTCATGGACTCGCAAGTCTTCTGTTATTTCTCCTTCTCAAGTGCTCCATGTAAGATCGCCAGCTCTAGGAACGATTTTATGTCGTGGTTCGAAGACACAGTTATGTTATGTCCGGTGAGGTAATGTAATTTCAAGGGTTGAAGTTTTGTGTTTTGAAATTCATTAGTGTGGATCGAGTATGATTTAGAGAGAGAAATGGGTAGAAAATTGTAATATTGTTCCACCATTTCGAGAAGCAGAACACCTACCCGTGCACCGGCGTCGTCTCAGAAGCCACCTTTCCATCAGCAGGCCTCTCGCCCTTCCCTCCCTCCCTCAACGCAACAGTTATGGAAGGATGATATTAAGGAGACTACCGAAGCTCCGCCTTAGCCAATGGTTGGGAGGCGTGTGAGGTGGTGGTTCTCATGTGGTACACGCTACTCACTCCATCATATAAGCATCTCATTATGTCACCCAGTGGAAGGAGATTATCCTCTGCGTCTAATTCGTTATGTTCACTTTTATCTCCCCTGTAGACAGCTGAACTTCTTGTTCGTCATCATCTGGTGCATAAACGTTTATCAGGTGTTTACCTGGCGTAGACCTGGGAGGTCCTCTACCCCCACAGCTCGGGTTAAGTTTAGGCTGCTGAGGCGGGACGCTGATCGAGGAGGTTGTTGGAGACCGTGGTCCGCAGGCTCTTGAAGCCACCAACGCCTTGCTGGTCTCGCTCATTCCGTAAATACTTATCCAGGATTTCTGATGTCCAAAGGCGATGTGTTGACTAGTTCCTGATGTTCAGGGTATTATAGTGCTTTTCGTACCTTTTGATTGTTGGGGTAATACTTCAAAGTCTTCCATGTCTGTCATGCGAATAGGGGATTACTTTTAAGTGTAAGTTGGGAACTATTACCTTATAGGATTTTTAAAGTGTAGTTGATGGATATACTTCTTCAGTCTGCGTTCCAGATAGTACTGCCTCATTGATTTCAACCTTCCCCAATTGTTCAGCTATTTGACGGGCCGTGAGAGATCTTTGAACTCCCTCTTAATGTCGTCCACCTATGTAAGATGCTGTCGGTACACAGGCAGTATTTTGTTCCTGAGAGTATTTATGTCTTGAACGTTGTCATCAGTGGTCTTTGCTCTTTTGTCTGTATGCAGGATCCATCCTGCCATCTTGCAAGAGTTAACTGTTGGCTTGTTTTCGTCACTGAATGTGAGGTCGTCAGACACGTAGCTCCAAAGTCCTGCACATTCTTCAGTCGGGATATGACGGTTTATGCCCGTCTGGTATTCTGTAGTCCTCTTGATTTCGTCATTCTTCCCGCACCGGAGGAGTTGGAACTTATCCCCACTTGGTTACCCATTGGAAGACTGATTGATTCAGAGTGTAGTTTCCCAAGTGTCTTTTATTGACGAACTTTTCAAACTGCGGTGGATGACATGGAACTGAGACCAGTTTCAACGTCAGACATAGGAATGAGAAGAGAAAGTGTGCAAGTACAGTTCCTTGGGGACTGAGCTTTTTACCGTGGAGACACCGTTATGCAAGAGGATGTTGTGATGTGTAAGTTAACAAGTTGTATATCTGTCTTGCTGTTTTACCGTTTATTCCCATCTTACGCATTTTGTGTGCTATGACATCACGGTCACATTTACCAGAGGCTTTAGCATAGTCTGTGTATTCCACGTTACCTTTTTGTTTGTACTGCAGTGCCCTTATCATCTTATCAGTGGTCGAGCAACCGAGAGAGGCAAGATCGTCCTACCCTGGAACCATGTTGTCCTGGGTTATGGAGATTATTCAGTCTGTTTACATCTTAGTACTTGGAAATTTTGATAATTTGTGATGTTATTGGTTTGTATTTTGAGACAGAGGAAAGAAGAGGCGACGTGAGTTAGTATCCGATCATCGGGTGGTGATGCTAGTGTCCAGACTTGTGGTGCTCCTGCCATAGGCGTTTTGCATTTACGAACTGATCGACATCGTACTGGGCCGGGACAGTAAGATTATGTTGTGGGTTAATAACCTGACATGGGAAAATAAACGGGCTGGTGAAGTCATATCAGCTGATGCATGGCTGGCTGACGGAAAGGACGTGTGTCTACATTGTATAGTGGGCAGAACAAACGTCTTGGTGAGGTAACGTCCGGTGGCAGAACTGCTTGATGCTCAGGAATGCAGTCCAGGAAACTGGCACGTGATGTCTCACAGTAACTGGCGCACGATAATGGGCGTGACCGGATACCTATAAGGTGTACTAGATCAGACAAGATGTACATGAAAGAGGACCCGTTAGCCTATGTCTGGGTCATCTGTGTTTAACTTTTTTTTCCTGTTTCTGGTCTAAGTGGATGAGACGAGGATAGAACAGTGAAAAGGCTCCCAGAGTTGGAGTCAGTGTTGTCGCTCGTCTCTCCACTTGTTCAGATTTCTGGGATTACGTAGACCTGCGGGCCGTGGCCACCAGCAGCCTGATTGGGCAATTGAAGAACAAAATCGTAAAGTTTAACGAAAGGTAAAGTCGCAGACCGAGATGGGGTAAGAGACCTCGGAAACCATTCTGAAGGTAAGGTTAGGTAGAAGACCTCCCAAACCATCGTAAGGTTTACGTAAGGTAAAGTGAACAACGGACATGGTAGTGTATTAATAAGGTGTTACATAAATTGGTGTGGAATGGGGGTCAATTAACTGGCTGTAATGGGTGCATCCTTACAAGTAATGATATTAGGAATTGCCTCTAATGGATCTAATGAACTGCCTTTTGTTATGTAGCTCCTCCAGTCATGTGCTGTTTCGTAAAATCGACTTTTTAATAAACATACGGTGGTTGACGTGCACTTCCCCCTGTGAATAACAGATGTTTCCCCTGTGAGTAGGAGAGATGATAACTTAACTCTGAGAGATGGTTAGTTGCTACCGGGTCGGCTTCTCCTGCAGTGTACACCTGTGATGCGGTGCCCGGGGGGGGCGGGGCTTCTTCGTTGTTTGACTGGCTATAGACGTGTGGCGGGCACGGCCTCTTGTCTTAGGACTGCCATTTCTCACCCTGTGTGCCGGACCTGTGTATTGATTACTACTAAGGAGGGAATGCCGGGAGAGCTCATTAAGTAGGAATAAGAAGGTTGGGGTATAAGCGGTCCACCCGCTTCTCTCTACACGTACTGCATACTTATATAAATATATCAGATGCCTCTGGAATATACCTGGATATAACTATACACAATGTAAGATAAACAGAAATGATTGATGGAGGATTCTTATTGCCTAAAAAGCTGAGTGAGGGTTATTAAGAATACGAACAGTATGGAAATAAGACGTATAAAACTGGCAATAATTATCCCTTAAACAATGAATAAGTGGAAAGGTAATGTGTACAGAGTACAAAGGCGATCGATTCGTTACAACGATAGGCAGAGTCTTCGCACTTGCTGTAACGAGACCAGGGCCAGTAATGCTGACCCGTTCCCGCAGACAGCAGGAGGGCCCCTCTGGGTCCCGGGGCCCCACTCGGGCCCACCTGCCACCCTCCCATGTTGATGTACGCACTGTCTAATGTCTGTAACTCGCCCCCACCTTACCCCTGCCAGTGCACCCGTCACCGATGCCATCAGCGATATGATATATTCAGACACACACACAAAAAAGACTGGAGAGTGGTATGGTGCGTTCACGCTAGCTCCGCTGTGGTCATTGTAACGAAGACATCACCAGGTAATCACCAGCCTTGGCCCAGCCTGGGCTGTGAAGGGGAGAAGACCCCCTAAGACCTCACCAGGTATTACTTGGTGAGCGGTACATATTGTTGGACAGCCAGGAACGCCTCTACGACTTATCCTGTATATAATGGCTGCAGAGACGTGTGACATTTTACATCGATGCCTGTATTGCCTGGTCAGGTGTACGAGAGAGGATCATGTTTATGGTCGTCTGGTTGGCGTACCTCACCAATAACACTTTCCGCTGTGGCTGGTTCGTTTGCCAGGGCCATAACAGGGAGATAAAGTATCAGGATAATCTCCGTGGTGACTACGCTGTGGTGGCGGTGGTGGTCCCTTGTATTGCCCTCTTGTGGGAATCCAACCCTGCACGTCGTTAACACCCTCAACCAAAACGGTACGACCCAAAGCAAGACGGTACGACCTTTAACCAAGAAGGTACGACCCTTGAGCAAGACGGTGCACCAACCGTAGAGCAAGATGGGATGACCCTTTCAAGCCAGACGGTACGACCCTGGAGCAGGCCTGTACGACCCCTGAGTAGTGGATTAAAGGTCCATGAGTATGATGGCGTGACCCCCGTGAGGCCGAGTCAAGGGCCGAGGTCGTCACGCGTGAGGGGGGGGGTCAGCACCGCACCTGCTACGTCGTCAGCCGACGCGCGGGAAGAATCCCTGCAGGCCATCGGGAGACACACTGGCGCGCCTCTCTCGCCCCAAAAACTGCCGCGTTAAGTCTTAAGCTGAAAGGAAGTGGGTCGAGTCTTCCTGCAGTTTCACTAACCCTCTCCTGGTGTCCTGTTTTCAAGTTTGATTTGTCCTTACTGGTTACTTGCATGTACCCCTAGTATCCGTACTGGTTACTTGGACGTTCCCTTGTATCCTTACTGGTTACTTGGATGTTCCCCTAGTATCCTTACTGGTTACTTGGATGTTCCCCTAGTATCCTTACTGGTTACTTCGATGTTCCCCTAGTATCCTTACTGGTTACTTGGATGTTCCCCTAGTATCCTTACTGGTTACTTGGATGTACCCCTAGTATCCTTACTGGTTACTTGGATGTACCCCTAGTATCTTTACCAGTTACTTGGATGTTCCTCTAGTATCCTTACAGGTTACTTGGATGTTCCTCTAGTATCCTTAATGGCTACTAAGATGTACCCCTAGTATCCTTACTGGTTTCTTGGATGTATCTCAAGTATCCTTACTGGTTACTTAGTTGTACCCCTAGTATCCTTACTAGTTACTCGGATGCACCCCTAGTATCCTTACTGGTTACTTGGATGTACCTCTAGTATCCTTATTGGTTACTTGGATGTTCCCTTAGTATCCTTACTGGTTGACTGGATGTTCCCTAGTATCCTTACTGGTTACTTGGATGTACCCCTAGTATCCTTGCTGGTTACTTTGTTGTACCCAAGTGTCCTTCCTGATTACTTGCATATATTCCTTTTATCCTTACTGATTACTTGGATGTTCCCTTGTATCCTTACTGGTTACTTGGATTTTCCTCAAGTAATCTTTCATGATACTTGGATGTACCCCAAGTATCCTTACTGGTTACTTGTTTGTATCCCTAGTATCTTTACTTGGATGTATCCCTGTTATCCTTACTGGTTACTTGGATATACCCTAAGTATCCTTACTGGTTACTTGTATGTATCCCTAGTATCTTTACTTGGATGTATCCCTAGTATCCTTACTGGTTACTTGGATATACCCCCAGTATCCTTACTGGTCACTTGGATGTATCCCTATTATCCTTACTGGTTACTTGGATATACCCTAAGTATCCGTACTGGTTACTTTTATGTATCCCTAGTATCCTTACTGGTTACTTGTATGTATCCCTAGTATCCTTACTTAGATGTATCCCTAGTATCCTTATTGGTTACTTGGATATACCCCCAGTATCCTTACTGGTTACTTGGATATATCTAGTATCCTTACTGGTTACTTGGATGTATCCCTAGTATCCTTATTTGGATATATCCCTAGTATCCTTACTGGTTACTTGGATGTATCCCTAGTATCCTTATTTGGATGTATCCCTAGTATCCTTACTGGTTACTGGGTTATAACCTTAGTATGGCCTGGTGACTTATCCTTACTGGTTACTCGGCTGTATCCTTAGTATGGCCAAGTAACTTATTTCCTGATTTTCTTTGCGAGGCTGAAGATGGTACCACTTGGTCACGTTAACGCCTGGTGGCGGTAGTGGTAGGATACATGGTACCACAACAGCTGGTAGGTCGGGTGGTATTGGTAGGATATATAAACAGCAATAGTTGGTAGGTCGGGTGGCGGTGGTAGTGGTGGAATTGGAGATAGTGGTAGTGATAATGGTGGTATTAGTGGTAGTGATGGTGGTACTACTGGTAGTGATTATGGTGGTTGTGGTGGTAGTACCGTTATTGATGGTAGTGGTTGTGGTGGTAGTGAGGACCGTCATTACGGGTGGACTCAGTGACCCACATACCTGGTCCATTTCACAACACCTTAGTTTCCAGGACGGTTCTTGGACGCCTCCCGGCAGGGTATCTGCCGCTGCCGCCGCGCCTGACACATTGGGTTATTGCAATCCAGGGAGCTTGACGGCACGACCCTGGAGCATGACCGGACGACCCATGAGTGTGACGGCACGACCCTGGAGCATGACGATACGACATTTGGGCACGAAGGTGTTGAGTGTTTTTTAAGTAATGGATGCGTCTTAACGTTGAGGGCCATACTGAGCGTGGCAGGTGGTAGGCCGGATTCCCAGTCAAGCCAGCCTACCATTTAAGCAAGTCTACCAGTCAAACCAGTCTACCAGCCAAGCCAGCCTACTAGTCAAGCCAGTCTGCCAGACAAGCCAGCTTACTATCAAGCCAACCTACCAGTCAAACCAGCCTACAAGTCAAGCAAGCCTACCGATCAAGCCGGCTTACCTGTCAAACCAGCTTACTATCAAGCCAGCCTACCAGTCAAGACAGCCCACCAGACAAGCCAGCCTACAAGTCAAGCCGGCCTACCAGTCAAGCCAGTCTACCTGTCAAGCCAGTCTACCAGTCAAGCCAGCCTACCAGTCTAGCCAGCCTACCAGTTATGCCAGCTTGCTAGTCAAGCCAGTCTACCAGTCAAGTCAGTTTACTATCAAGCCAGCCTACAAGTCAAGACAGCCTACCAGTCAAGCAAGCCTACCAATCAAGACTGCCTTCCAGACAAGTCGGCCTACCATTCAAGACCAGCCTACCAGCAAGCCAGCCTACAAATCAAGCTAGCCTGCCAATCAAGCCAGCCTACCAGACTAGCCAGCTTAAAAGTCAAGACAGCCTACCAGTCAAGCAAGCCTACCAGTCAAGACAGCCTACCAGACAAGCCAGCAAACCAGTCAAGCCAGCCTACCAGTCGAGACAATCAACTGTGTCAGGAGCTAAATGGTCCTTTTAGACTATACATATATAGTGTCAAGAATAATAGCGAGAGAGGCTTACTTGACTGATGTAACGTATACAGTCTTATTAGATTGGATGATCTGGGATCAGATATTCCAAGAGAGTAATGACGGCTTAAATCGTGCTTGAGGTGGAGGGACAATCCCTGGAGAAGTTTTCGGGAGTCTTCGCCCCCACAGCCCGGGCTGGGCCTAGGTTTCTGGGTCGACCAAGCTGTTGGAAGAGGCAGCCCGCAGGCCCACACAGCCCGGCTGGTCTGGTACACTTGGTAGGAACTCGTCCAGTGCACGCTGGAACTTCTCTGCCGTTCATCCCAGGCTGATTCTGATGGTAGATGGCGAGGTGTTGAAGAGTCTTGGGCCCCGGGTGTTGAAGGTTTTCTCTCATTTCGTACATACGGCATCTTTGGAATCCGGAGGTGGTATTTCGCCAAGTCTTCCATGCCTGTCGAGCCAATAGGACGCTATCTCCGAATGTAGGTTGGGAACCACACCTTCTAGGATCTTCCAAGTGTACATGATGATACACATCTCCCGTCTGAGCTCCAGAGAGTATAGCCTCAGCGTTTTCAATCGTTCCCAGTAATTCGACCCTTTGCCACGCTAATATGGACAGTAAAAGAGATTCTGTCAAGTTTTTAATCAAGAAGTCATTGGAGGGGTTGCAGCGTCAGTGGAGGAGGAGATTGTTCACGTGACGTCAGAAGGCTCAGGAAAGTAGATATGTGCTGTGCAGATGATATGGTTTGTACAATAGCTAAGTAGTTACAAGACATGTGCATATTGTAGGTCCAGGATGGTCCAGCAAACTAATTTCGACAAAACTATGAATGTTCCTCAGGTGCGTTTGTTCCTTTAAGAGCAAAGAATTCACTGAAGGACTCGTTTAGACACAATAATTGTGTATTTGTAGTGTGTTGAATATGCACTACCACCTTCACAACAACAAAATGGGATAGGGAGATGTACCGAAATCTTTGGCAAGATAAAGAAAGACCCTATTTTTAAGGCTGGTGAATCTCATATCTGGCCCAGATGTTGACAGGGTTTGTGGATGTAGTGGGTAGGCCACCACAGAAAATAAACATTTATGAAATTGTAAGAAAGAAATCTTTGAAAGGGAGTGGAAGATGGCGATTTGTGTTTTTCTTTCAAGACGAAATAAGGGATGTAGTAACCTACTAGCCAGTACTACTGACTAGCCCCGTCGTTACGATAATGGGGAGAAAGGTTATTAAAGAATTGGTTGATTACCGCAGCGTGGTTACGAATAGAGTTAATGCATAACAGACCTGCATAGAAGAGAGAAAGTTGGATAGTCGAAGTGAGTGTTCTTGGACTATCAGATGTTATTTGACTGTCACCCACAAGAGGTTGGTAAAGAGATGGCTTTCCAGACATGCATGGGAGAGGACCCCAGTGTTGGATCACAAAATACTTACTCAGGGGAAAGGATACACTCAACTTTGGACGATCGTGTGTAGCCCTACTCCATCGCTTCACACTGAACCCATGCCACCTCGTATATTTTCTTCATGCAGAGCCCTCCAAGTACTTCTCCATCTCCAGGTGCACAAGGCAAGTGGCCCACATGGAATACACCCTCGCTCTGAATCATGCTCGCTTGTTTCATCTCTTGTCAAACAACTCAGACTTTCCTCTTTGAAGTATGGCTTGGTATCCACTACCTAAGAAAGGAGACCTTTCCAATCCTTCCTGCTATCACCCTATTGTTCTCACTTTTGATATTTGTAAAATCTGCAGATCTTTCCTTAACTCTCATTTCTCGAACACGTAGAATCTCATTACCATCTTTCTGATCACCAATACGGTTTTTGCAGTATAAGGTGTACAGGCGATCTCTTCTAAATAAGCCATCCCTGGTCCTGCTCCTCAGGGATTTTGGTGAAACGAGTTGTGGCCCCGGACGTATGCAAAGCATTTGACAGGGTTTGGCATGTCTTTCCTTTCCAAACTACCATCATTTTTTTTCTCTCTCTCTTCTTTCCTAATTCCTGGCTTCCTGTCGTTGATCCATGGCTTAGTCGTTAATGCAGCAACCTCTTCCTCGAATATTCTGAACATTGAACAAAGGTGTTCCTCAGGGTTTGCTTTTGTCTCCTAGTGGCGCTCTTCTCTCCATATATGATCCTTCATCATCTTCTAACTCCGTTCATTCTTAACGCTGATGATGTCACTTTCCACACAACAACTTCCTTCCCCTCCTGTCCTCAGTGTAATACTCAGTCTCCTGCTGGTACTGAACCTATTCCTCTCACATCTAATCTGTGCAGCATATCGAAAATGGGGAAGCAGTAAATTGGTTATTTTCACTAGTGCCAAGTCAATTTGTGCCTTTATATCTGTCTCAGCGTCACTATTTTTTTTCTCTGTTTAGTTTCAAAACATCAGAAATCATCCGTCATAACATAAACATAGCTATATTCTCGTAAAGGCCGGGCGTGTTGTGTAGGTTCCGAAATGATTTTTCTTCTGAGCACCTGTTTCATATCTGCATTTTTTTTTTTCCAGTATGGTTTACTACTGTACTGCTGACATATGTAGGTTGATTCTTCGTCCATCTCTATTAACGTGAGTGGAATATTAACTCTCCCGTCTCATTAATTCTTCGGGCGCTCCTGCCCTCTGCCCGTTCCTCAGTTCCTCAAGTAATGTTTTGGACATTGCACTTGTGAGCTGTCTGCATGTGTCTTTGCCACCAAGGCTTCGACCCGTGGTTTCTATGCAGTAGCTACGCGAGGATTGACCATTATGATGATTTCTGCTTGCCTTGAACACCAGTCTGTGGTTCTCTCGTCAATCCTTCTTCCTGTAACCTTTCTGCCTTTGTGAGTCACGTGCTCAAACACCTTTTGAGTCCTGATTAGTTCTTTTTTTCCTTTTCACCGGAAATGACTTAAATTTTAGCAGTTTTGCCTATGTCCCGTCGGTTACTAAGAACAAAATGCTTTTTTAATCTGGACTGTGAAAAGGCGTTCCTGTCCGTCTGTCTATCCGTTCGTCCGTCGGCCTGTCCTTTGTAGACGCGGCAAGGAAGTTGCACGATAACTAACCCTCATCCGCCGTTGCCAAAAGTTTCATCCCTTTCCTGGGCAAGATAGAAATTGCTGGATTTGGAAAAATATTTTCTTACTGAGCGAGGAGATTGTGCCGGTGTTATGGGGAGGGAGATGGCTGGACCATTGCTTG
The DNA here is from genome assembly GCA_038088735.1 of Panulirus argus. Lineage (NCBI taxonomy): Eukaryota > Metazoa > Arthropoda > Malacostraca > Decapoda > Palinuridae > Panulirus > Panulirus argus. The sequence continues at coordinate 6,425 of JAYMFT010403833.1, read as the reverse complement.
GAGCCAATGAACAGTGCCATCAGTCGTCAGGATGTGGTAGCTAGGGAGGGTATGTTGGTCAGGGAGGGATGGAGTATTGGCACTGGGAGGAGGGGTGGGGGGTTGGCCAGGGAGGGAATGCTGGTGATGGTGAGGGAAAGCCCATATCTGCTGTAGTAGGTACAAGTAATGTGTTTTGTGTCACAAGAATGAGTCGTAGGGACGCTGATGTACCTGAACTGTGACACTCAGACCAGATAAGTTGAACCGTAGCTGTATTTTGAAATGTCTACGTAACTTGCAAGAGTTGTCATGAGAACGCTGTACTTCGACGTCCAAGAGAGGCCGCCAGACAGGAGTGTAGCCCCAGCAGGTGTACACTGATGGCGATAACAAGGCTCTCAGTCCCCCTCATGCGGGCAGCAGATGAGGCCAGTTGATCTGCAACAGTTGCTGTGTTCGTTAGTTAACGAATAATCAGGACGCTACGTAAGACGAGTTGTAAACCTTGACTTACCTGACCTTACTTTATCTTACCTTGCCTACCTTACCTTACATTTATCTTACCTTATCTCTACCCACCCTTTACCTTACCTTACCTTAACTTTCCTTTACTTTCCCTTCCCTTATCTTTTTCTTACTCTACCTTTACTTTACCTTACCTTGCCGTTACCTTTCTTTACTTTTACTTTACTTTGCTCTAAACTTTACCTTACTTTACCTTTGCCTTAAGCTTTGCCATACCTTATCTTTACCGTTAGCTTTACCATATCTTATTTTTACCTTACCTTACCTTTACTTTACCTTCCCTTCCCTTCCCTTATCTTTACCCTGCCTTACATTATCTTTACCTTACCTTATCTTACCTTTACCTTCCCATCCCGTACAGTGTCTTTACCTCACCTTACCTCTATTATACCTTACCCTTATTGTATCTTTACCTTACTTTACCTTAAATTACCTTACTTTATCTTTGCCTTACTTTATATTACCTTACCTCACCTTACCTTTACTTTGTCTGCCTATAGTTTATCTTACCTTACCTTTACCTTGCCTTACTTTTACCTTGCCTTTCATTACCTTAACCTTTACCTTACCTTTACTTTAAGCGTTGCCTTACCTTACCTCACCTCTTACCATTGCATTACCTTAACTTACCTTAACATTACATTACTTTAATTTTTACTTTTACCTTGCCTTAGGATGCGTTTACTTTACCTTACCTTACCTAAACTTTACCCTGATCTTGTAGGTAACCTTACCTTAACCTTAACCTTACCATGCCTCTGCTTAACCTTACCTTTTCTTAAGACTATTTCTTGAGAATTTCTGGGCAGCGGTCGGCAAAATCCTGTAGATTTACATTGTATAATTAGGTGTATCATAATAATTGGTTTAATTATATTAACATTCATGGATGGTTAATTACCTTTGCCTGAACTTTACCATTACCTTAATTAAACAATTAGCCTACCTTACTTTACCTTACATCTGAATTCAAAGAGGAACAGACCACAAGGTCCAAACGAGGCTGTTCGTGTTGGTGTAAGAGATCAGAAAGTCATTCATTATTGTGGCAGGAGTAGAGAGACATGCATTGTTCAGAGAGGAAGATTTGTGAACTTCTCACGTACGTAGCGAAGGAGATGCAGATCATTTTAGTCGTGGATTTAATAAAATCTACACCGAAATGTATCTGTGGTACTGCTCTCGGCCACGCTAATTGGCGAATTGCTCCGTATGTTAACAATCCCGTTGAAGGAAAAAGTACTTCGCCTCATTCGAGGTGTATCGTTTGCCCACGAGTTTGTATCCATAACTGGGCCCGACATCGGACGACTCGATCCGTAAGTCGCCTGTTGTGAGATCGAGATTATCGAAGCCTCTGATGATTCTGAAAACCTGTATCAGATCACATCTTAACATTCTCATTTCTAAGCTAATTTGATTCGATTATTTCTTTTTCTGCTGTCGTAGGATTTGTTTCCCAGGCCGGGAGTGGTCGCAGTGCTTCTCCTCTGCGCTCTCTCCATCCGTCTGTCTTTCCTCCAGCAGGGTGACCAAGAATGGAAGCAATATTCCGGATGGAGACGCATCAGTGAGTGGTTAAGAGTGAGGATAATTTCCTGAGACTTGAGTTTGACAGCCCACCCTTAGAGCCCAAGAATTTTGTGTGCATTTTTTTACGGCTTGTGTACATTGTTTGCTAATCTTTAGGTCACCAGAGATTATAACACCCAAGTCCTCATCTGCCTTTTGCAGCCGAACAGAATTCATATTATGGCTTTTTTTCTATCTCTTTGTAAGGCTTTGCACTTTCCTGCATTAGAACTCACGCGCCGCCCGTTACCTCAGTGTGGAGCTGCTGACGCTCTCTCTCTGTGGTGGAGACTTGTTTCCCCACTTGATATCGTCCGCGAGTTTTACGTGTCTCACGATGCTGCCCGAGATATCAGTATCATTAGTATATATGAGAGAGAGAACTGGTCCTTTTCCTTAACCTTTACCTTACCTTACCGTAACCTCAATCTTTACCTTATCTTGTCTTACCTTTACCGTGCCTTCCCTTAAACTTTACCTTAACTTACATTAATCTTTACCCTACCCTACAGTAACATTTTCCTTACCTAACCTTATTGTACTTTACTTTACCTTACCACACCTTACCTTAATTTATATGCTTTACTTATCCTAACATACCTTTACCTTACTACCTTTCCCTACCTTGCTTTACATACTGTAATTATCCTACTTTACGGTACATACTATACTTACCTTACCTTACCTTACCTTACCTTACCTTTACCTCACATTAGACTTACTTTACCTTCCGTTCCTTTCCCATACTTTACGATAGTTTGAGAGGTTCTTGTGTCCCCATAGAGCAGTCCCCAACCAAGCTACCATGTTGGTCCGTTGATCAGTGAGGCTGTTGGAGGACTGTCCAGGCTGGCGTGGCAAACTTTCTCCAGTGAACGTCTCCTAATGTTTCTGGCAATGTATAAAACGCTTTCGTCCCCAAGATGTTTGAAGTATTCCCTGTCGAGTGTATTAACAGCTCCTTTTGGTGTCAGCGGTAATGGCCTGTCGTGCCAGCAGGCGACTGAATTTGGCTCCTGTTTGGCAACTTGGAAATTGAAAAGAGGGCTCCACTTCGTGGTAGGAAGTGGGCAGCCATCGAGAGTTGTGAGTACTGAATTGCTTCACAGGATTATTGTAGCCACTGCGTCTCAAGGTTAACCTGCTGATGGCTCGAGATCAGAAATAAGCCGAGGTGTGGGAGCTTCACATGATTTGACTGAGACCTTGCAAGACTACGGGTCTGAACCGTCTCGAAGTTTTGTGCATCGTCATCTGTGTCGCTGACTGCCACAGTCATGGCAGAGGAGAACCCATCACTCTGACTTCTTCACCGTCTACAGTCCACTCTGCTCAACCGCACACATGTTCACCAAAGGAGCCATTAAGTTTGTGGAAGAAATAGTAGGAATTTTGGGCCGAAGTTGAAGTTTCTTTTCCTGCTGAGGGACGATGAAGCAGAGATTCCTGTCGCCTCTCCCGCTGCCAGCGGACAGTCTCTCCTAATGCAGATGGACCACCACATTCGTGCGGCAGCTCATGCTTCTGCTGTGGCGCCAGAACACAAAATCATTCCACTGCTGGAATTGATATCAGGGAAAACTCGCTGGAGAGTAAAGCTGTTTCAGTCTCTGGTCCCAACCTATGTAATTAGTCGAATTGCTAGGCATTCATCTCTGACGACATACTACAGTTTAGCAGCGACCTCTGTGGAGGCGATCGAGTGATTAAACCCATAATTATGTTGACAGTTGATGGAAGATCTCATGAAACGCCTCGTTATGAGAGAACCGTCAAGCTTACAGTCAACCTGGTGAGATTCAAAGAAGACGCCATGTCCCGTGGACTGACTGTATACATAGTGAGTGTGTCTGTGGTCTGACTGTTACCTTGAACACCGTAAGAGGGTGTTCAATAATTCGGTTGGTGGTTGTAACTTGACCTTGACGGCCTTAATGACCTTGGCAGGTAATAGTGCTAAAACCTAAATGACCAGCCAATCATGTTTACGGCTACAGGTGCACCGGGAATAGGAAGGTGGGTGGTTCCATAGTGTAAAGAGCTGACCCAATGCTGCCGAAAATACTGTAGACTGATGGAAAAGGACTGTGTGCAGCGTATATACCATGAATCTCACTGCTTTCTGACAGTTGTTAGATGTTTCGTGAGCAAATGTTGTAAGCTGTTGCACAGGTCTCGTCCAGGTTAGATTCATTCCTCCACCACGGCCACTTCTACAAACAGTAGACGGAGTTCGGTGTTGGCCGAGTAATGCCGGTGCAAAAGATTGCATCTCTCTTTATACATCTCTCATTAGGCAAGTATATTATATCAGCTTGATTAAAAAGAAATTCTTTGCCCCTCAGTATGATTTCGCCTGCCAGACAGGTCTCTCCATATTAACTAAGCGGTTTTACCTGAGTTGGATGCATCACCGGTACTGTCCAGAGTTCCGGTCGGGTTTTGTGGCGCAGCCTTCCAGTGCAGGTAGCGTGGCTGTAACCTGAGGAGACAACAGAGGACGACCGATGTGACAGCGAGAGTGTGAACGTCTGTCTGCCGGACTCTATGTCCACAACCCTGAAGAAGACCTGGAATGGTATCATGAAGAGACCTGGACTGGTAGGATAAGAAGACCTCGAGTGGTAGATAACCTGAAGTGGTAGGATGAAGAGACCCGGAATGGAATGATGGAAAGGCTTGGAATGGTAGGATGGAAAGTCCTGTAATGGTAGGATGGAAAGACCTGCCATGATCTTATGAAAATGCCTGGAATGGAAGGATGGGGTTGAGGCGACGGGTCTGGAAGTCCCAAGCGAAACTTAGGTACACCAGGTATTCCAGAACAGTTTTATCTGGCCAAATGAACACGGTACCAAAATTGGTTATATTTTTTTTGTTAATGATTCCTTTTAATTTTGTATCAAGTTAGATAAAAAGTAAGGATTTCTACACCTAATAATCAGTTATTAGAAATTACAGTATGGTTTTGGTGCAATATAATGTTTATATTATTTTTCCACAAGGTTGAAACCCAATTAGTTACTGCATTAATTTCTTACGCTGTTATTAAGAATAGTAATTGCGTGTAATGATGTAGTGTTCTCCTTTTTCGTGATTCTGTAAGTATTTTGTCTAATATAAAAATATTAAAAATTGTTTTCAAAATTAAACATTTTCCAGCACCCAAGAATCACTTTCAATGTATAAGATTATATTATGGTTTGAATGCAGAATTGTATTAAGTTTGCTGTATATTTTCGTACCTTTGAATAATGTTACTACCTCATTATTCGCCATATTGTTTTTTTATGTTATCATTAAGAATAATTATTGCCGTTAATCTGATATTTGTTATTATTCGTATGAGCTGCTGATGTGGAAAATTCACTCGCATAGTTCTTGTGAAAAATTGGAAATCTGTTTATGCGTATGTGTGTGTGTGTGTGTGTGTGTGAGGGAAGGGGGAACACCCTCCTACACCAACCACTTGACCCATTAGGGAAGTATGGAGGTCAGCCAAATAGGATCAGAAGGGGTAAAATAGGGGTCCAAAGTTCCTAAATACTTGTCCACATGGGTTTTGAATGTCGTGCGCCATATTGGGTGTTGGGCCGGTGGCGTCCAGCCCACTGAAGGCGGGCGGCGGCTGCCCCGGGCGTGGGTGTTAACGTGACGCGGGATGGAAACGCCTTTTGCTGAAGGAGTCACCAACTGCCGCTCATATTGTCCCGGCGGACGGGGCCCGCCAGTGTCAAGTTCCGTACCAATAATACTTGCCGGGGTAGATATAATCTCTCCTGTTACCGGACTCCGCCTGCTCGAGGATACACTGCGGGTGTAAAGGCTTCTCAAAGAACTTCTTACTCCAAAGGAGTCCTCATTTCCCTGCCACTGATAGTAGCGTGGCCTAGGGTTACAGAGGTCCTGGGGGTAAACCACGTAAAGGTAACAAATAAAAAGTGGACTTGGGAAGTGGATCATAGAATTTCGACCTCAGTGAAGATTCGGAGTGATGTAGAGAGGCCTGCGTTGGAAGGGCCGGCATCGCGTGCGCTTTTGTGAAGAGGAAAGTCACGGGGAGGAGAGCCCGGCGCTGCGCTGCGCTCCGCTCATGGCAAGAGGAAGGCGACAGCTTTCGACACGGAGAAGAGCTGCTGAAAGACCTGAACATAATATGGCCAGAAGATAACCTGATGGAATTTAGTGACCAGACTTTGGGCTGGGAAGTGTTGATTTATGTTAGCTGAGACGGCATGGGCGATTTAATGCCCTAATCAAGGCCATCTCGTGAACGATATATATATATATATATATATATATATATATATATATATATATATATATATATATATATTTGTTTATTT
>JAYMFT010403822.1:0-18730 GCA_038088735.1 Panulirus argus | reverse complement strand
ATATATATATATATATATATATATGAAACGATAAAAGAATGAGAGTCTTTTTCTCTTAACACACGGAGTATGGCGAAACTATACCTACAGAATCTCCACGTACGTCAAGCAACAGGTACATCACCTTCTACATAAATACAGGAGGTTATTGACTACTCTACACAACAGACAATAGATACATCATCTTCCACATGAATACAGGGGGATACAGTGACTACAGTACACGACAGACAATAAATACATTACCTTGCACAGGGGAAACAATAGCTACACTGCAGGACAAACAACAGACACATTACCTTCCACAGCAACACGACACAAGAGACACCAACACATGCTGTATCTCCTCCTTCAGTCCACCGTACCTGCGGAAGAGACAGTACGCTCTTAGATGACATACAGTTCGCTGTTACATGACAAACGGTACACAGTTAGATACCTGACGGTACACTGTTACATGATATATGGTACATACATTTAGATGATAGATGGTGTATTGGTAAATGAAAGACGGTACACTATTTAAAACAAGGCGGTACACCGTTCAATGGCGTATGGTACATTGCTGGAAGACATATGGTATACTGTAGGTGAAAGACGGCACACTGTCTGATGACACACTTGCCTGAGAATTGATTATTGCCAAAGGTAACATTACGAGGCTCGTGTGTAAAACTCCCTCCCAGTACAGTAAAAAAAAATGTGTATATAGATAAATACGCAGACTCACAGACAAACAGACAAAGAAGTAGACAGAAAGACAGACAGAGAGAAAACGACAATGACAATCGTACCGACATATACAGATAAACTGACAGGCAGCTTGTCAGGTCATGATGGGGCTATACAATAAGGTGGGGACAAGTGCCGTGTATGAGTCTTCTCCTGTGGTGGGAGGACGCAGGGAGGCACCACGGGGCCGGGTGAAAGTCCTCTTTAGTGTCTTGTGGCGAAACTGTTTTCGAGAGGACGGTGGACATGCACAGCGGTGGCCAGGAGGGAAGCTGAGAGGCAAGCAAGCAAGCAGGAAGGGAAGGAGGGAGAGAGGCAAACGAACGCCCTGAAAAAATGGAAACAAGTTGACTGGACCACAGGCAACCAGGGCACGTAGCCAAACAAGCACAGCGGGAAGACGGGTAAGCAGGCAAGCAAGCACAACAAAGGCAGGCAAAGTGCATGGTATATGGGAAAGTAGGTAAGCAAAGTGGTAGGGTAAGTAGGATGGCAAGCAAATGAGCATGGGACGAGAGGCAAGCAGGGAAGTAGGCAGGCTGGTAAGCAAGCAGTGTGGGGGAAGGGGAGGTTGGACTGCAGCGGAAGAGAAAGTGCAATCATTGACCCCTGCGGGGAAGAGGGATAAGACCAGAGTGACTCTAGTGCGTGGTCGCCCTTGTCCCACAGAGTGTCCCTCAGTAAGCTCCCCGGCCGACGGAATGCTTCTGTGTAAGAAGTCTTTCATATCCTTACGTACATCTAATTATGTTCTCCCGAATGATTTACTGTTACTTGAAGAATTACTCACGATGGTTCGGATTGAAGCAAGTCTTTTTGTGCTCTGTTTGGAGGAGGCCTGAAAGACCCTAGCTCTCATACTATGGAGAGAAGGGTGTAGATGTCCCTTCCGCTCATAATAGAGAGGCGGAGGAGGAGTGGCGATATCTTCTGCCACATTATGGAGGGAAAAAGGAGTATGTTGTTCTCATACTTAGAACTGCAACTGGAGTGAGGTCGCCTTACTTTAAACAATGAAACAAAGAGCCAAAAGTAAAAGGAAGAAACAGAAGATGAAAGAGAGGGACAGGAAACAAAGGGACAGAGTCTGAAGATACATTTGTAAACGGACATTCTCAGGATCAGCGTTTTCCACATACCTCAGCACGTACCTGACAATCTATCTCCCTTACTTAATGCATATATTACGATGGTTTTTGGATTCTTCTTCCACCACAGCTGCCTCTGGGAGGGAGGAGGTGCAACAGTGTGGAGAAGGAGAACGGGGAAGGGAGGGAGGGAGGGGGGGGGGGAGGACGGGCAGCAGCTGAGGGAAAGGCGGGCGAGCTTGGGGCCAAAGGATTGGGAAGGAGGAAGTATAGTTGTGGAAGGAGGAAGACGAAGTGGTGCATCTGGGGAGGAACGGGGAGGAAGCGATATGGCTGGGAAGTGTAGGGGTGGAGGACGCACCTTTCACTCCCCTGGGGACACACACACACACACACACACACGGCCACTTTCCCCACGGTAAGTCACGTCTGGAGCTCGTCTAGTTATTTGCTCGGGAGAACGTATCGGGAGGGAGCGTGCGGAGGGCGGGTCCCAAACCGCAGCCACACGGCGCTAAGTTTCCTCAGAGTTTAGTACAATCTTCTCGCACATTCTTCCTCGGGAGCAATGGCTTATAACTATGTATGTATACAACGCCCACATACAGAGGCTGTGTTCATAACGGTTAAGACACTGCTCCTCACCCTCTACTGTGCTACCAGTCTAGGGTGTGGTAGCCAGCAGTGCATCCTCTTTGTAGTCATTTTACGTAAAAAAAAAAGAAAAAAGAAAAAAAAAATAATTGTAATATCTAACTGCAGGAAGTAGTTAATGTCTCCTTCCTTGGTCTATTACCTTTTTACCTTGTTCAGTACTGTACTACACTGTTAGGATTAGTCTATAGCTTGTCCCCAGGGGACACCACACGCGTCCCTCGCTGATTAAGGAACGCCAGACTGTGTATCCTTCACAGCGGGAGGATCACAACACTAAGCTGACAACACAGACGTGTGACGTGACGGAAAGTCTCATCTTCAGCGGGATTTGTTGTGGCACAGAGGCAGCGACACCGCGTCTTCCTCTCACAACACCGGCAGGGTGACTGACCTACAGCCATGGCAACAGTAGCGACAACTACCCCATAAATTCACGTCAGTAAAAAGGTTCTCCTGTGCTGTCAGCTTACATTACTAGAGGGTCCTTCTGTGCGCTGAGTTCACAACGCTAGGGCGCTGTGGTGTTTAAACTCGCACCACGAAAGCAAGATCAAACCTTGTAGGATAAGATGGTACTCAAAGATGGCTACACTGACGTTGCAGATCTTACTCTACCTTACCTACACCCTAGGATGGTTTCGGTCTTCTCTCACAACTCGGTCCGGGACCTTAACTTTATTTCAGTGTCCCTTACGATGGTTTAGGAGGTCTTCTACCCTCCACCACAGCTCGGTCTGAGACTTTACCTTATCTAATGCATACTTTACGACTATTCTGGACGTCTTCCATCCCCCAGAGCTCGATCAGGGACGAATCTGTCGTGCTGCTCCTCTTCTCATTCAGCCTGTCCTTTAGTTTTCAGCTTTAAAATATCTATTATCTAGAGGGTAGAGGCTGAGGTCCGTGGGCCTACATTTTCACCATACCTCACTGGTTCTTCATGCTTGCGGGTATTGGCTCTGGCCCTTGTTATAAGTTCCCAGTGAACATTGAACTACTAGGCACAACTTGAAATCACTGAGGCTGTACTTTTAGGACCGCAGACAAAAGAAGTATATCATTATCTACATCTGAGACAAACTAAAAGGTATAGCTTCCAACCTATACTCAAGAATTATCCCCTGATGGCCTGGGAGGCATGGACGTCTTTGTATAACACAAGCCAACATCAAAAGGTGCGATGAAGACACTCTGGACATCCGGCAACCAAGACTAATAAACACACCGCCCGCAGACATCAAGAACACTTTGGGATGTACAATGGAGAAATTTAAGAAGGCCCTGGATATAGTTCTACAAAGCGCATCTGATCGTTCAGGCTGTGGTGGTCTGGTGGACGTGCGGGCCGCGGCTTCCAACAGTTTGGTCGACCAACGACCCAACTCAACAACTTGGACTCATCTGGAGCTGTGGTAGTTAGAAGACCTCCGAGGACTACCTCAAGTATACTTAATCTTCCCAGGCGGTTGAAATATCTTATAAGAATCCAAGGGTGAGATGACTATCTGAACATATAACTCGCTCTCTCTCTCTCTAATGGTTCCTCTTCCCCCTCTCCTCTTCTGACTCATTCAAGCAAGCGTCCAGACCCGAGTCATAACGAGCGGACTTTCTCCTGCCAGTGAAACCCTCACTGCTAACCGGGTGACGGTCAGCAGTGAGGCAGCCGAGAGCCCCGGCACTTGAAGGCAAGACGCACCTGTCACACACCTGCCCTCCAGAAATATCTCCTGCTGTGTTAACAAACCTATAAACATGTGCGTGTGGCTGACAAAGGATGGAAAGTGGTCTTCAATACAACTAAAAATATGTCCCAAGTTAAATTCACTTCAATCACAGTTTCATCAACCTAGTTACTCACTAATGATCTTATTTTCTTATCATCTAAGGAATTATACTTTGAGCTCCCTCCTACTTTAATGTAGTGTAGCCTCTATAATACAAATACCGACAATCACTTAATTTTAATAGCTTTTAAGATTCTCTGACACACACACAAGCACACATAAGTTAGGTCCTGACATCACAGTGAAGAGAGTGTGTGAGGATGTCGTCCCTCGCTCCAACAACCACTGATGTAATATACGCCTTCATTGCTCCTGATTCTCACAGCCTGAGAGGCTCGGCTTCCTTCACAACTCGGCCCCGGCCCCGTGAAAGCAAGGCTGTCTCGCATTCCGTCTTCCTGTAAACATCACAAGTACTCATTTCCAAAGCCTCTCCCGCAAATAAACTTTCAATCAAATATTTCCCCCTCAACTAAATGCTCCCTGATTACCCTCTAAACGCTCATTCAGCGTTGATGAACACACTTCCCTCCGCTAACTGTCCATTACCAAACCCTCCACAGACTAGCGTGTCCTCCACAGATTAATTTGCCCTCGACAGATTTAATGACCTCCTCTAAACCCCCCATAGATTAGCATGATCTCCCTTAACCGACCCTTCAATAATCCTTTCACAAATTCATTGCCTCCAAGGGAATCAAAGACCTCCATTGAACACTCCATAAATTCACTGCCTTTCCCTAAGCCCTCCTCAAATATCCCGCCCCTCCACTAAGCCCTCCATAAGTCCCCCGCCCTCGGGCGCCGGTGAAGGTGACAACTCATGACAAACGGCCTCTCCCTCACCCTGGCCATAATATCCCTCAACACTCGTAACTCTGCTAAACCAACACGTCACTGTGTAAACATCTTCATTCCTGCAGCAACTCGATGCAAAGCCAAGCCTGAATTTCCCACACTTATCACCTTATTCAAACTGCCTCTTAAATCTAGAATTTACATAATGCATGATAATATGCAAATCTGGTACACACAGCAACATCATTTTCTGTTTAAGCTAGTTAGAACTGCACATAATTGTCAGCATGACAAAATTTATGTTTAATTTATTCATTAAAGAATTCTGATGTGTTGCATCCTCGTTAGCTAGCTAGAAGGAATCAAATCTTCATGGAATATCTCAAGAAACTGGCGTCAGCCCTGACAGCTCACTTTGCTGTGGAGAAATCTAAAAAAAGGTCTGAACCAGCGCTCTATATGCGTGCCCAATGTCTGGACCAGCCAGATGTCACGTTATTTGCTGGCTGTACGTCCATTACCACTGTGACGATGTTACCGCGTTACGCGTAACACTCCTACATCCTACTGTATTAAACACGCTACACTAGTCTATGACGCACAAATATAGTACACGACACACATATACATCACCGGTTTCCCGCCGCTACACACCTCTCAAACACCACACCAACACAAGTGTACTGAGCAGCAACATCCACTATGGCGTTCTCATACACACCACTCCAGCATTTGTGAATCACTAGTTTACTGTCTACCACATAAACCACTCACACTACCACTCCCATACATCCTCTATACCACTTCCGCAACAACAGTTTACTATCAACCATCACAGACGCAACCCTCAGAGTTAGTTAACAAGTGCTCTACGATCTGCCTTGAACATCCCATCACTCTCAGGATTACGGCGCGGCGCTGGGCGCGTCCTAGGGCGCTTCTCCATCTCCGGCAAGCAACAGCGCCTCGCCGGGTCACCTGAATAGCTTTGTACCTGAGACGTTCATTCATGAGAGTTCCGTCTTGACCCGGACGAGAGAGTCCATACACACGATGGTACCGAGTAAACAAACACATCTCTGGCCATTAGGTCAGCACCTGACACCAGATGTGAGAGGTGGTGCCTCACCGGGTGCTGTAACCACAGAGACTTTTCTTACCAGTTATTCACTTTGAGTGGAGTGTGCGTGTGACACCACTCCAGGGTTCCATTCTGCTCACTAATAAGATGAAAAACTAATGATTCAGGGAGGAAGGAGAACATGCGCTGAAAATATAGATCCACCAGAATTTAATAAATACAATATCCAAAACGAAAAAAAAAAAAAAAATCCCTTGCAAAATATTCCAGTACCAAAAGTTTACATATTATCAGATATGAAGCGTGTACCGATAACTAAAGATCAAAGAAAACAGAATAAAAGCAAGTATTTAATAATCATCAAACATAAATATACAAAACAAGCATCTAAACATAAACAGAAGCATATAATAATTATCTAAGTATGTAAGAAAACGTAAAAAATCATAAGAATCATATGAAAAATTCCTAGATCAAAAATTAGGATTGAAAACTATACATGCAATACTGAGAGAACGTATAAGCCACCTCAGCCTACACTACACAGCGGTAGCGTCAAGCAGAGAAGGAAGGTATTGGGTGTACTGTACCTGCTCGAGGGCGTGTTTGTCCAGGTGTTGGTGCAGGTGAGGACTGGGGTCATGCGAGGGCAGGAACAGCGCCCCCGCACTGTTGTGCATCACGCCCACCCCGGCCATCATCCTCCTCGCCACGCCCACCACCACGCCCCCTCACATCCACAGCAACCCGGTGGGACACCAGGCCGCCTCACGAACTGTGTCTGCCATTACACCCACCGTCATCGTCGTCATCCTCTATGTGCAGGTCGCGGTGAGGGTGGCGTGAGGGCGTGGAAGTAGCGGCGACAGTGGGAGGAGGAGGAGGAGGAGTCAGTCCTCACCACGACAGCCTCGAAGTGCGGGCCGCGGTTGGTAGTAGGGTCCAGAGAGGTAGTCACTCCCTCCTTCTGGCTGCCTCCGCAGACGAACTCGATCCTGAACTGTGGCACTAAGGACCAGGGCTGCCGCCGCCAAAGAGGGGCTATGACACGCCCACGCTAGTCATGACAGGTCACCAACACGAGGTCAGATGAAGTCTGACGGAGGTTGACGCCTCTCATTGGTCATGTTAGTTGCCCGTGATTGTGGCTTAATACGAGGCAAACTTCTCCCTCGTCACTGAATGACTATATCATAAACAAACGTCGCAATTGCCGGTCACCATCACCAGATCAGCATCATCTGTCATCATGCAGTCACTATCACAACACTCGACTCATCTCCTGCATTTACTGATATTCAATACATAAAAACAAAATCCTGAGACATAAAATTTCATATACTGAACAAATTACTCTCTCTCTCACAATAAAAGCATAAGTTATTCCTTCACCGTTTTCTAAAAACTGCCCGCTATCCATTTTCTATTAAAAAAGTCCCGCAGACCAGCGTCTTTCCGCCAGTCTGTTTTTTTTTTTTTACAGTAGCCTCATAAATCTACGGCTTACGCACGCCAGCAACCTCCCATAGTGCGTCCCTAGATCACTATAACTGTGTCCTGATTTTACCTTACACCATGTTCCTACACTATTCACGGATTCGATTCAACACCGAGAGGTGTAAGCTTTCTCACACTCATAAGCGTACTCATGAGCCGAAAGGGAGGATAAGTTACGTAAGAGCTTTATAGACATGGAAGCATGATGTTGGTGAATACATTCTTCTTTCCGGTGAAAACTGTATAGTAAAGAGCAAGGAATATGGAGGTAAGAAAACTTCCTCAAATCACATAATAAAAGTTTAGAGAAAGAAAGAAGATAAAGAGTTCTCAAACACTTGCAAAATGAGGCAATTCTCTAGATCTTCCAGTCCAGCATATATATATATATATATATATATATATATATATATATATATATATCATAGTCCCACTATTTGTACTGTCTGAATTTTCTCTTGTTTACTGTCAGCTTTTGGCTACAGGTAATTAAAAAAATCTTTTTTCTTCTTCTTATCATTATTATTATTATTATATCATTATCATTATTATTATCATTAGTCGTAGTAGTATAATCATTATAATCATTACTAATATGTCTATTCTTATTCTTATTATCATCATTCATGAGTATGAAGTAAAGGAACATATGAGGCGTAGAGACCCGCCAACTGTCAGGTGGGAATACCACAAGAGCATCGAGTTATCTCTCTGTGGTGTGGAGACCTGTGACACGGCCCAGGCAGAGGTTCGTGTTCTCCTGTGGTGTTTGGAGATTACGGCCACGTGGGGAGGAGTAGGGGATAGAGGACTGTTGGGATGGGGTGGGAGAGGATGGGCCATAACGAAACTAGACGAGGGGGTGGGAAGGAGAATGGAAATAGGACGAAGATACGAGTGTAAACAGAGAAAATGGGAGGGAAGGAAGGGGGATGGGAAAACGCGAGATCGAATAGGAAGGTAGAAACGACGGAAAGGTGAAAGGTGGAAGGGAGTGGGGCTGAGTAATGGAATGAGAAGACCTGCAGGACTGAGTACACACTACCATGTCTGGCGGGGCTCCTTAGCCAGAGGCGGCGACCTTGGGAAGCCGAGGGCGGGACGGGGGGCTCCTCCACCACGTGTGGGAGGGGAACACCAGCTGCTGTACGCCAGGGATCCCCACGACTTCCCCCCCCCCCTTCCCCTCACCTCTTTCCCCGGCGATGCGTCACCACTACTACTGCTACGCACACACTCATAGGTTGCAGCTCAACGGACTAAACCTACCAGCACTCTCCCACACACACACACACTAACCATGCGTCCACACCCACAGTATAATCCAACCCACGCCCGCTAACACACACGTCATGGCAGTCGTTGACAGAGTGACTTTTCTCTCTTATCCTGTCTACAGCGGCGTCCCTCACAGTTCTCTCTAGTTGCCTCCCTCTTTCTTCTCCCTATAAATCACAATCTCTCTTCAACCACTAGCCCTATCCACTCTCCCGCCGATGGTTCCACTCTACACACTTCAACACCCTTACCCCCCCACCTCCCCACTCGAACAGTCGTCCATATTCTCTCACAAAACACATCTCCTCTCTTGATCTAGACTTGCGCAACATCTCGGGATGGAGATGCAGTAATCCGGTTAAATGGAATAGTAGAAAAACGCCATTTTTACCCTCAAATCTTTCCAAATCTCACTCGTTCCCTGTTACTGAATATTAGCAGACTGTCATTCAACTGTGCAAAAACGTAAACCTGTTGGATTAATCATACCCTCTATTCCAGCATGAAAACCCCATATACTGAACATAGCTAAACCTGTTTCCCCAAAGCTGAGGCTGTCTTTTGTATTGGTGCCAAAATGATGTTGTTCGTAAGCATTCATTCCAGATCCACAAGGATCCCACTGACCACAGTATGTAGTATTACTCGTATATCTGGGGAGGTTCTTCCTCCATCTCTCGCTTATCCAGAGTGGAATTAAGTCTTCCGCCTATTTATCTCTCCTGCTGTTACCTCTCTTCAACCACCCCTCTCCGTCCACAATGATGCTGCCATCTCTTTGTTCTACAGGTATCATTTCGGCCACTACTTCCATGAATTGTCTGCTACATCCCGGCCGCAAAAGCCCGTACCAGTGACATGCGACTGGCTGCTGCTTCCCCAAGTTTCTGTGTGGCAACCAGCCACAAGGGGACTGGCCCTTATGATACCTCCTCTTCTCATACAACAAAAGTGTGAAATTCTCCTCCTTCTTTCGTCATTCCTTCTCCTTATTACCATTCTATCTTTATGAGTCAAATCTACAAACATCTGAGAAGCTCAAATTGATCTCCTTTTTCTCACACTCCTTAATGTTTAAGACTCCATTAAAAACTCGGTACATTTCTTTTCGTATCACCTACATGAACAAGTTCCTGTACATAACAAAACAAACAGAATGCAAACGCCAGCCAGACTTATCCTAAAGATTTGGGCTTCTCATTACGACGTCCCATCATTTCCCCAAGAGACACAACCACGCAAACCGACATATCTGGAGGACACAGTCCCTAAGGAAGGGTCTGGGTACTAAGAGGGCGGGCGGCCTCATTCACTGTGATAAACATTAACCTCAATTCTCACATAAACGAAAGTACCAGATTCCGGGACGAGACTTCCCAGTCTCTAGATCCATTCTGTGGTAGTCTAAGGTAATTAACAAACTGGTGCGTCTGGTATAAGGGCTACAGTAACTCAAAACCAGAAAACATATCAAGTATCAGGACGGAACACTTCAAGTTAGAGGACTACCAACACTCACGAGTATCAGGACTATGATAACTCAGAGCAAGAAAGAAAATGCTCGAGAGTGAAGACAAAACGCACAAACCCACATGAACATTACGATATTTTCAGAATTCTTAAAGTATCCTTATTACAAGTTCTATGACCTCATGTTACAATGAAATATATATATATATATGGGAAAGTATATAGGTTCAAGTCTAACCATAACACACTAGAGCAGGATGTTCACACACAACATGAGAATCTCATGATTTGATGGGTGTGCTGTGAGGTAAGATCACTGCACGTGTGTGACGGAGGTGTGGTTGTGTGTGTGAGAACCTGTATTGCTGTGCCGTAAGCCTGGTCAGCCTACACCATATACACGTTATCTTGTAAGACGGAAAGTAATCAATGTAACCCTAACCTACACCCCTCACATACCCAGAGCCACCTATACACTCGGCCACAACTCTGCACCCCCGGCTCCCAAGCAACTCTCCCTCACGCCACATTAACCACACTCCTGAGCCACAAACAAAGTGCACCTCGACCTCTGTGTACACTAACTACACTTTCTAGCGATAATCACTTTCCTGCAGGAACAGTTCCGTCCCGGTAGTAGTAAAGTTTACGACACTTTACACGGGACACATTATAATGTCTCGTGGACACAAGACACCACGCCATGGGTTGTATCATAACCTTCTTTTGTCTCCAGGGATCAATACCGTCGACCTTCCGGGGTACAGAGTACGCTTTCTAGCACCTTCCTCCCAACCACTGTGATCACAACCGTAAAGGGAAACGATTTATGAATGGAATATCAAGTTTTCTGCGTCGTCGTTTTTGCACAGTAAGGGACCTGAGAGCATTATGAATGATGTTTGTGCAATACCTTCGGTTCGACTCGAAACAGGTTTTCGGTGGAGCTTAAAAGGGGAGCTTTTAAAATAAAACAACATATGCACTTCATTCATACCCCCAACATGGAGAGTGGTTCATCGACCGACAATTCTGCCACGTCTAGACCATAAAGATTCGACACCACTTAGAGAAACGCAATATAGACTTGCATCGCCACCCACCCACCCTAGCCCTCATGAACCAGCAGTGAAAACTACCCACACCCCGACCTTCCTGCACCTGATAATACTTTCTACATGTGTCCATCGCAGGGTCCGCCCTCCCCTCCTAAATTTCTGTCCGTGGAAGCTGTTCGCTGAGGTGCGAGGGAAACCCACGGTGGCCTTCTCGTGTACATCACACAAATCTCCAGTAGTGTCCGGAGATACAGGAGCTTTATGTACGAGTGAGAACTGTGACTACAGGCATGAAGGGCAGGCACCAACACTGGCCTTGAGACCTATGACCCACATACACTCAGCCAGCCAACACAAGGCTACTTACTGCTCCTCCCGCCCGGCTTCCGTCTCTATGGGCATCGGTGATGCGTCCAATAATACATTTTCTTACGCGTAGAACAACAACCACACCACCATAAACCAACCCGAATTACAAGTGTCTTAATTCTGGCTCATTAATTTTCACAAGTGGGAAAAAAAAAATCAGGTTTTGAGACGCTACTGATTTGACTGATTTATGCCGGGAACGCCCGCAAATTTATTATGCACCCAGATTCAATCACAAGTCCCGCTACCATACGCTTACCTTACTCTGGGAAGGGCGCAAGTCCCTGGGCTACGTCTGTGACCGTCTTTCCCTGACGGGGTCTGGTCTGGTTACAGAACTAACTGCCTCAACATCACCCTGAACACAAATTCGGTACAAAGATGACCCTTCTAAAATCTTCACATTTTCTTTACCAAAAAATATCACAACAGATTCGCAAAGAATAGAGGGAAATACGTGTGAGTAATCAAAGCTGATTAGCAACAAACAAACATTATCAACAGATCACGAATTATTTCTTACAGCACAAAAAGATTCCCACATAACTGAGAGATAACGATAATTTTATTTATCATCTCTCTTGTCATAAAAATGAGCTAATGTAATAGTTTCAAGATTTGAAAGAATGTTAAACTTACAATATCTATCTATCTATAACCATCTATCTACCTATATCATCGTTATACAAGCCCAGGACCCCTTCACGAAGAGGTCCTGGTGCTATAAACCAAGTACCCCCTTCTCCGAGGGCTCCTGCAGCTAGCTATGTCTTCTTATATATAAGAATGCATATATCAGGTTTACATTTCTCTGTGCATAAGTATTAATACCTCGCTTTCCATAAGTTTGTCATTCACGAAAGAAAAAAGTGCCAAACACGGGGATAAGGCCTGCCATCTGATAGACGGACCCTCTATCCGATAGATAAGACACTGAACAAGGCAGCGTGATGGATGAGCCTGACCCCTGGTGGCAGGCGATACTCCCATGACCAGAGAGTTTTCCCTTTTGTGTTGAGGGAGTTCATCACTCCCGCAGCCCCGCCCTACCATTCAGCCTTCCTATTCACCATACGGCTCCTCCCACAGTGGCATTGTGGCTTCCCCCTGTGCTCATTCACTGCCACTTTGGGATGATTCCACCCTCGTTCCACAGAGATGATTTTCTCCTTATATTCTCTCGACAGGGGACCGCAATCCTCTTCCGGCTAGGAATACACATAGAAAGGCCCCAACTGCTCACATCCATCCTCTAGCTGTCATGCGCAATGCACCGATTCCCCAACTCCATAACCACAACCAGGCCCTACAACACCTTCCCATGGTTTCCTTCTACCGCTTCCTTTGCTTTGGCTCAGGCCACTGACAGCATGATGACAGCTGTATACAACGTTATCACAGTACTTACTATCACGCGCACGCCTTTCACCCTCCTGCATTTTCAATCTAATCTATCTATCCATCTATATATATACTAAGGAGACGTGAGTCAGAGTGCAGAGTATGGCGACTCTGGGAGTTTACAAAAAAAAAGAAAGGAAAGAAAAAAGTGGATTCCTCTGGAGGGTAAATTGAAGATCAGGCTTCGTGGAGAGGACAAACGAACGAACATACCTCCGCTCCCGACCAGCACCTGAATGTGGGTGAAATGGCTGGCATTCAATCCCCTTCCCCTTCCCCTACCGAACTACCCCCTACCCTCTCTTCCCAACCCCCTCCCCTGTTCCCCTCCCTCACCAGTCCCCACCCTCCCTACACACCACAACACAATACAATAACACCCCCACAGTCGACACTGACCACGCCCTCAGCTCCATCCACGCAAACTGATGTGTAATTATTTTCTATACATTTTCAGCCTGTGGCAGCACTTAGTAAACCGTTACTCTTTATTACATTGTTATTTATATTCTCTTTCCTCATTCTCCATTGCATTTATTATTATTATCATTATTACAGCCTTATCGGAATCCTTCCGTCCCCACCGCCCGCGCGGATCCGTCGTTCCGCGCCTCTAGGACACGCCCCCCGCCCAGAATCCCAGGAATGGTGCCCACAACCCATACTGCCCGAGGGTGGCGCCCGCTAACGCACCACCCAACCCGCCCACAACCGCACCTCGCTCCAAAGCAAACCACTACTCCCACCACCACCACCACACCCGCACTACCATCACACGCCACTAACCCCGGGCTCCACGCCCCTCATACGCAGAGTTCCCTCCGTAAAATCGTACCATGAATGCAACTCATGCGTTACACGCGACGCACAGAAGGTCGTAAAACCCTTGCGTCACGCCTCACGTCTTACTGTTCATTCTTGTCTTACTGTCACAGCCGACGGCGTGACGGGCGCCGCTCGGTCACGTCACACAGCGTGACGGGAGCCACCCGCCCGTCATCTGGCGTCACGTGACTCACGTCACCATAGCCTCACTGCTGCTGTCCACTCCCTCCTCATAAGCTGCCCCTAATTGGGAAGTATATCATTCAGTATTCACAACTAATGAAAATATCGTTATCTTTCTAACTGTGCCTATCATAGCTTCCTACAAATAGTTTACCGGTCATCATACCCTCCTTTGTATTCATTAACTGTTCCTGTAGCTATTAATCCAGTCATTATATAACATTAGCAGTTGTTAAACTGTGTAGACCGTAAAGGTGATGTGAAGTGAGGTTGAGACGTGTAGTGAGCGTGGGTTGATGTGTGGCGAGAAGAGATGTGTAGTAAGTGTGGGGAGATGTGTAGCAAGAGTGGAGACAATGAGTTACAAAAAAGGGTACATAACTAGAAGCAATGCCCAGTGTCATGAGGTTAAGGGTGTACAAAGGAGGGACAGATAACAGGAAATCTGATATTGCAAGGCGAGGTTTTCATAATTTTATCTGTGGTAGAGATCAAAAAAACTGTAGAAGAGAAATTAGTTGATTTACACAAAAATCCATTATAATCTGACCGCAGACTAATATCCGAAAAAGAGAAATATATGCGTCTATAGTGTCATGGTCTAGCGTTATACAATACAGGAAGTTGCAAATAATCTCAGAGAGTCAAATTTGCAGAAAACTGCTGCACTGACCTAACCAGATGACCCCAGGCAGGAACAAACAGAGGGATGGAAAGTGGCTGAACAGGATACAAGAGGGAAAAGCTGAATAACAAGTACTGAAAACATTACCGGCAGACACCGGAGGAAATTACGAAAAAGCAATTATACGGAATACAGATAATTTTTGATTGGGAAAAGCAATATGTACAACGCAAGAGTCGGACAGAGAAATAACCCAGGTGTCTCATTGGAAATGGGAACAACGAACCGACGAGGTCATAATAAAAAGTGAAGCCACTATGATCGGAGGGTCACAATAACAGATGTCACAATGTCACGAATCCCACATTAACAGGAGGGTTATAATAACAGGAAGGTCACAATAACAGAAGGGTTACAATACGAGGAGGATCACAATGGCAGGAAGATTACAGTAAAAGGTTGGTCACAATAACAGGAATGTTACAATAAAAGAGGGACCACGGCAACAGAAGGGTCACAGAAACAGGAGGGCCGCAATAACAAGATGGTCACAATAACAGAGTAAAGGTGTGATGGGAGGGGGAGGGGCGGGGGGAGGGAGGTGGTGGGCAGGCTGGAGCATGTCCGGTGCTAGCCAAGGCCAACGGCCAGCCATCCTCCCTGACGACCCCTCTCTCCTTAACCATCCACCCTCACCCTCCTCTCTCCGGGGGTAACGCGTACTCTCTAAGAAGGGAGCCTATAGTAAAGACTGCAGAGATGCTGTCAATTTTAGGAGGGTACGACACATACAATCACCAGGTGCAGTGGGCACGATACGTACTTACGTACAATCAGCGGGCGGTACAGTGCAATTTCTGAAGGTTTGCTGTATCCCCCGGCATGTACCGCAAGGCAGGCAGGTGTGCAGCCGGAGGTACGATATGGTACGGTACGGTACGGTACGCTCTCATGTTGACCCCTTCTCAGGACAATAGTATTATTATTTTTTTTTTTTTTTTTTGGGGGGAGGGGGAGGTAACTACATCCTGAACACACGAGAACATTACCTGGGTATGACGGCCGAAGGATCTCCTCTACCATTATATATATATATATATATATATATATATATATATATATATATATATATATATATATATACTGAGGAGGAGACGACCTGGGCGCGGGGAGTTTGTTCGTAGGTGAGTGTAAACAGAGACCTCAAGTGAAAGGACACACTTATTTGTAAACATTAGTCGTACTCAGAGAGAGACGCACGCAGTCCTTCCTCACAAACGGCGGCGCCCGCGACCACCACATTGCTAGACACTTCGCCAGCCACCGAGGTAACGCGAGAGCGAGAGTTCGTATCCCCCAACCTTTTACATCCTGCCTGTGGTATCCCCAACCCCCTGGACAACATGGATCCGGCACTCATGGGGGTGTTTTGGGGTTGGTAATTGTGAGGCACCGTCCGATAATTCCTTCAGTCCTGGATAGCGATGCAAGGTCACCCGCTGACTCTCTCTCTCTCTCTCTCTCTGCCCTTTCGTCCTTTCTCTCTTTTTCTTTCTCTCACGCTCCTTCTGTCCTTCCCTCGTTTTTCTCTCTCCTCTTCCTCCCGACCCACCTTCCTCCTCCTCCTCTTTTTCTCTGACATTCCTGCTGGCCCGCAGCCCCTCCCCCCACCAGCAGAGCCAGTTTTCCCACCGCCCCGGTAACCACGAAGCTGCCATAATAGGCAGGTCATCACACCAACTCCTGCAGGCGGGTCGTCTCCCCACCACCTCCTCAAGCCTCCAGCTCCTTAAGGCAGGTCGTACCCCTTCCTACAGTGTCCAGGTTATGGATAAACAAGCAAATAAACAACTAAAATGAAACATTTAAGATTCGTAAGCAAAACATGCAAACAAGTGTAAAGCCATAATTATACATGAGCCTTTGAGCACGATGGCGGAACGCCTGTGCAGGACGGTACGACTCCCTGAGCACTATGATGCCACCAACCTGGGCTATGATAGCCCGCCCTTTGATAGTGACTCTTAAGGACATGCTCAAAGGCCAAGGCATCACCATCTGACCCTCGTGCTCAAGGCCCGGACGCTCGTGCTCAAGGCTTGGACCTTCGTACTCATGAGGTTAAGTAAAGTCTAGTCTCATTACCGTTTAAATCCCTTTGCTTAACTATCATGTCTCCATCTGTACAGATTAGGAATTTAGGATACCATTACTGTCCTCCACCAGATAACCTCGTCATAGACTGTCAGGTCTTCTGTTCCGAGCGTTTCCCCTTTACTGTCAGGCATTCCCACGTCGATCCAATGGAAACAACTCTATGCTGTGCCTTTTTATTTTTGCTAAAAAAAAAGAAAAAAAGGTGTAAGTAAACGTGTCCCAGCTCCCTACTGACCTCCCGACCTTGGCCGATGCCTTAGGCTCTTATATAACAGCAGTGGTTGGTCTGGTCTCCAGTGCACACACAGCCACCACAGCACTGAGCGCTCCTCGTGCGGTGTGACTGGCCTTCGTCTGACTGCATGCAGCCTGATTGGTCTAACTGTCGGCAGACTGTTTTGACTGGGTTATCATCTGATGGTTCTGACTGCTGCTTCCCCCCAGGTGGCAAAACACTCTGTGACTGTCGCCTGATTGCCAGTCTTTTTAATCTGACAGGTTCCTGACTAACTGGATGATTTTTAAAAGTAATTACTCCCCCTAATCACCCACTACACACATAGAATTCCTCTCGTTGCCTGGGACCTAATTATTTGACCTTCTGACACCAGATAATTAACTGAATACGTAATACTCAGATACCGAGATGGCTGGCAGGTGCCACCGACACACACACTGGGGTAAGACTGTCCCCACTTCTATGTCAACATTGCCACCATTTCCAGACCTGCTACACTGACTGAGCCAACGTTGCCACCACTCCTAGACCTTCTACACTGACTGGGCCAACGCTGTCACCACATCAGAGCGGGCCAGCTGGCCGTGGCCAAGCAGGGTGTGACATGGTGCAGGTGATAGCGGCGGCCATGGCCGAAGCCGCTCGTCTCCTTTGGTTGTCCTGACGACTCCCAGAGCCACCCGATAGGGGGATGTGGTGGTGGAGGTTGGGGTAAGGAGGAAGGGGGAGAGGAGGAGGAGGATGAAAGGGGAAAAGGAGGATGGGAAAACAAGGAGGAGGAGGAGGAGGAGAGGAGGTATAGCAGGATGGGGAGGAGAAGGTTAAGAAAGAAAAGGAAGGTGGGAAAACGAGGAGGAGGAGGAGGAGGAGGAAGAAGGCTTGAGGCCAGGTGGGGAGGAGCGGGGGGAGGGTAAGGAGGCGGGGAGGTGTCAGAACTGGTTCAAGAGGGACGCTCACCAGCCACGTGCCCCAGCACACTGCCCTCCTGTGTACTGCCCAGGGCCCGGGGCGCTGCCCTCCTGTGTACTGCCCAGGGCCTGAGGCACTGTCCAAGGTCTGCAAAACTTACACACTCCTTCCACACCCATTCTGTGTACTGCCCAGGGCCCAGGATACATCTTGCCCACCCACTGCAACACTTACAACTATCCTAACGCTGAACGCTGCACCACGTATATTCCTCTACCACTGATTACCCACCTTCTTACACGTCCACCACTGTACCAACTGCAAATATCTTTTATCACTAACATGTCTATGACTGAGTACTGTACCAGTGACACATATATACCACTAAATACTTGTACCAATGACACACACACACACACACACACACACATTATATATATAATATATATATCATCCCTGGGGATAGGGGAGAACGAAACTTCCCTTGTATTCCCTGCGTTTCGTAAAAGGCGACTAAAAGGGGAGGGAGCGGGGGGCTGGAAATCCTCCCCTCCAGTTTCTGCTTTTCCAAAAAAGG
>JAYMFT010403811.1:0-18732 GCA_038088735.1 Panulirus argus | reverse complement strand
GGTATGGACTGTGACTCCTCATGTTGGTAGGTATGGGCTGTGGCTCGCTTAAGTTGGTAGGTATGGGCTGTGGCTCCTCATGTTGGTAGGTATGGGCTGTGGCTCGCTCATGTTGGTAGGTATGGGCTGTGGCTCCTCATGTTGGTAGGTATGGGTTGTGGCTCCTCATGTTGGTAGGTATGGGCTGTGGCTCGCTAATGTTGGTAGATATGGACTGTGACTCCTCATGTTGGTAGGTATGGGCTGTGGCTCCCTCATGTTGGTAGGTATGAGCTGTGGCTCCTCATGTTGGTAGGTATAGGCTGTGGCTCCCTCATGTTGGAGGGTATTGGCTTTGGCTCCTTCATGTTGGTGGGTATGGGCTGTGGCTTCTCATGTTGGTAGGTATGGGCTGTGGCTCCTTCATGTTGGTAGGTATGGGCTGTGGCTCCCTCATGTTGGTAGGTATGGGCTGTGCTTCCCTCATGTTGGTATGTATGGGCTGTGGCTCCTCATGTTGGTAGGTATGGGCCTTGGCTCTCTCATATTGGTAGCTGTGGGCTGTGGCTCCCTCATGTTGGTAGGTATGGGCTGTGGCTCACTCATGTTGGTAGGTATGCATGGGGGTCCCTCATGTTGGTAGGTGTGGATGGGGGTCCCTCATGTTGGTGCAGCTGAGGTTGTGCTCCCTATAATCAGGGTGACACTTGCATCGTGATCATGTATGTTTCAGTGTTCCCGGCGGGTGTACTGTGGCTGCTGCCTTGAGGAAGGATATCCAATTCCAGTAATGGTGTGTAAACACGAATGTTGGGTAGGAAGTGTTATCCTGGTCTCCATGGGCTCCAGAATACAGCCGGATACAACTGAATTCCAATGGTGACAGAGCACTGGTTATTATCGAGGCTGTATGTAATAGTGGAAGAGAACACAAGATGATGGACTGATGTGGTTAGAGTAGAAAAATTTCCATATTTTTCCAAACAGAATGACGAAGGAGGCGCAAATGATGTCAGCCTTGGACTTCAAGGGAAATGTTTACGAGAAATGGCCACGCGTCGTGGTGCATGTTAACACCAAGACATTATGGTTAATGATATCAGTCGATTGAACACGACATGAACACTTGACCTGTGACAACCAAGATGGCATTTATTCGGCTGTAGGTGACTGGGTCTGCTGATAGTTATCTTAACTACTTGACTTGCCCGCCTCTCTATTCCCATGATATCTACTTGAGGCGTGCACGCGACACGCCCCCGCCCCATGCTGTGGTGCCTGGCTATACGCGTGAAGCTTTTGATGAAATAGAGAAACGATCTCTGATATTTCTTGGCGTTGACACTGAGGAGGTTCCGTAAACTGGGATGCAACCCACTGAGAGGTTTAGAGACAGTCCTTGCACTTATGACCTGATGGAAAGTAGCTAGTAGTAGGAAAAATTATATACTTTGAATTGTCATAAGCTTTTGAATGAAGAATATTTCATGTTTTGCTGGACTGGGGTGCAGAAATGTCCCCAGCAGTCAGTCACTCTGATGGGGGCAAACCCTACTGTGTCTACTTATGCGCTCAGTCGTACCAAACTCGTGTTTGGACGGAAGGCACCAGTAGCTGAAATGTTTTTCAACAGTATAATTAAAGTTTTCAGTTGTCGCACTGGACCCACTTAAGGGAGCACCGAACCACCTACTCCACGGTGTCCACTTAAGGGCATCCTGACACCTGCTGTAAGGAGTGCACTTAAGGTCACGTTGATTCTCTGCTGACTCCAGGTAGGCTACGTGTTGCTCGCCTGGAAAATGCAGGCGCTGCTGGAAGCCACATACGCTTTCGCAATGAGGCCATATATGAGTCTGCTTTCAGGAGGCGCGCCTGGCTTCACGCCAACACCACTACCGCTATTACTCGTACTATTACTACTACTATACTACTACTACGACTATACTATACTACTACTACCACCACTATTACTACTTACTACTACTACTACTACTAATTCTACTACTACTACTACCACCACCACCACCACCATCACCACCTCCACCACCACCACCACCACCACCACTACCACCACCACCACCACCACCACATTATCGTCCTCCCCGCCACACACACACACACACACACACACACACACACACACACACACACACACAGGCAAGTGGCATTATCTTTACTCAAGACAGGTCGTTTTTGTCGTGTCTCCGTCCTTGCTGGCTCAGGTTTTCTTCGGGTCTAATTTAACGTTAATTTTAGGTATGACCAGATGAAGCAGTTATATCTTTATTATTGACTTTTCTCCTGGGGTGAGTTTTCTTCCGATAGTTTGATCTCCTCGTGGATTTGGTGTTGGTTGTGACGGTGTCTCATGTTACC
The DNA here is from genome assembly GCA_038088735.1 of Panulirus argus. Taxonomy (NCBI): domain Eukaryota; kingdom Metazoa; phylum Arthropoda; class Malacostraca; order Decapoda; family Palinuridae; genus Panulirus; species Panulirus argus. The sequence goes on along the minus strand of JAYMFT010403811.1, from coordinate 16,374 downwards.
TCGTGACTGGGTTACGTAGTCTAGAATCCTGTTACTGGATGTGACGACGGTCATGTGTCAGGATGCAGAACACTTGGTTGTATGATCCTTGGCTTTTGAACTGGTTCACTTTTTTGTGCCTCGCTGAGTGGTCCTCTTTGCCTCTCATTGCGTTTCTAAGTGGTTCATTTCGCCTCTCAGTGGGTCATTAAGTGTTCCACTTCGTCTCTCAATGGATCACTTAGTAGTTCACTTCTCTTATCAGTGGGTAATTAAGTGGTTCACTTTGCCTTTCAGTGGCTTGCTAAGTGGTTCACTCAGCCTCTCAGTGGGTCACTGAATGGTTCGCTTTGCCCCTTAATGAGTTAGAACCAGGACCTGGTGGTGGGGCCCGGGTGCAGGTGTCGGGAGAACCCCCCCCCCCACTCGAAAGGGGGAATGGTAGGAGGGACCTGGTGAAGACACACACAGTGGGGGTAGGTGTTGAGAGAGAGAGAGAGAGAGAGAGAGAGAGAGAGAGAGAGAGAGAGAATGTTTTGAAAGACTCGCGTTGAAGGTAGGTGTTTTGGAAATAGAAAATGCAAGACAGGTGTGTTCAGGAATGAGCTGGAAGGGTTGATGTTAGGGGAGGGAGACCGTAGAAGTGAGAGACTCAGTGAGGGCAGGTGTTGAGAGACTAGCTTAAGTCAGATGTTAAGAGATATTTGTAAAGGATTGTGTTCTGAGAGACAACGAAAACGGTGTATCGAGTGAGCAAAAATAAGTGCTGTTAGAGAGACTTGAGGAAAGGCAGATGTCAGGGAGAGATGCGCGGTTTGGGAGCAGGTGTTGTGAGTGAGACTCAACGGTAACAGGGGTTTGGATAGCCCTAGTGGTGGGCACCGAGAGGAAGACTTTTTAGGTCTGAAGGCAGACTCACAGTGCACAGAAATGTCAAGTCCTCTGGGGTTTGATAGGGTTCAGAAATTAGTGTCTGGGGAGTACGTAGTGTCAACACGGACGGAAGTATGATGGCACGGACGGCGGTAGTCGACAAGAACGACAGTGGTGACACGGACGCTAGACACCCCCTTCCCCCCCCCCCCCAGTGTAAACACAGGTTCGTTACGGCTAACTCCCTCCAGGGTAACGTTGAATTCCTGTAGTGGGAATGATGGTGTACTTGAGGAAGGAAAGGAAAGACTTACCTTTCATTTTTTTTTTTCAGTGGTCAAGACATTCGCCCCGCTTGATTAAAGAGTGTGGTCACCAGTTACGGCCATTACTGACTTTCATCTGGAGGTGGGCAGGAAAATGTGGATCGAGATACCGGAGCAAATTGCCATGTTTTCAAATGGGACGCTGGCCGAGTGAGCGTGAGGAGGGGCGGCAGCATCGAGCGAGTCATAAAATGTGTTCACCGGACGAGCGAGCGAGTCTCAGTGTGGCGTTGATTGCAGTCAGCTGTGCTTGTCGTTCGGGATTTTCTCTTTTTCTTTTTACATAGGAAATAAGAGGTGTTTTGTAAGACCTGTGTTTCCCGACGGGGAAATGTGTAGAGGCCGAGGGTCGCGGTGTTGTCAACTCGCGAGCGGGAGGGAAATGTGGAGGACGCCCTCTGGAAAAGTCGACCTGCCAACGCGCGACACGCATCAGGCACGATTAAGATCTACGTTCCTATGCCGCCTAAAGGGATTCTCGACCATCTGCCTTAAAAGCTGGTGCTTGAGGCAAGATGATGTTGGCGTGTCGTCTACAAGCGACGTGAGGCAGGTTGAATAATGTCTGAGGAGAAAGTTATGGTGGCCGTTCTTCATGCAAGGGAAAACACGGCACGTCGGTCGACCGTCCAGACACAAGGGCAGCGGACGGGGCGAGAGTGTGTGTGGTCTGGGAATTATCCTCAGTTCCTGAAGAAGGCGTTGTTGGAGGATGTACATAGCTCGACGGTGACGGCCTTAATGACCCAGGCTGGTGATTAGGCCTAAGGCCCGACCAGGCTGTTAGTGTGCTGTGGCGGAAGAGGTCACTGGCCACTCGCTGAGCCACAGGTTTTCTGCTCTAATGGAAGAGGTCGCTCAAGGTGTCCACAGTTCGACAGTGGAGAGGATTCATTTCTGCAGAGATCGGGTTGTATTCCTGCCTGCTTGAGAGAGAGCAATGGACTTAAGGTTTTCTTAAAGCCCCGGGTGACTCCTGAATTCATTGTGTAACCATACTCGTCTCTCCCGGTCAGAGTGCCAAGTAGTGCTCGCACCTGCGAACGCTGGCCTATATCATCCGAGAAATCTTACTCTCCTTCCCAAGTCTCGGGTGTCGCGAACACCTCCTGAGACGGTGTATGGCGAGCGTGTCCAGACGGCTGTGTCAGTTGGCGGGAGTTTGGAAATGCAGGGTGTCCATTTCCATCAAGACCTCTTAGGTTACTCTTTCTCTCTTCTTTCTCTGCGGCTCTTTTTATTATTTTAAAACCCTTCCTCCCTTGCATGAGCGAGCACCCCACTAGGGGGGCACACACCTCCTCCCCTGCTTGAGAGAGAGCGCCTGGGGGAACCCCCCACCCACCCCGGCCAGGCGGGGCATCGGCCTCGGGTCAGTAATGCCATAAGCCGGCACCAGGAAGCCTTCCCGGCGCTCTTATCCGATTTTGTGCGGAGGGCCGAGTGCACGTCTGGCTTCAGGCCCGCGCGGCCGCCTGTGCTTGTTTACTGGGCCCAGAACAGGGAGGGTTTGGGCCGCACTGTGGCTTCTCTCCGAACTCCTCGAACACGATGAAGATTTTCGTTCTCAGAGCGCTAAGTGGAATGCCTGTTAAGAAAACGGTAGACCTTTGTCACGTTACTTATATAGACAATACGAGTAAGTGCGCTGCATTGTAAGATATCACAATACGCGGATGATGCTGAATTGGACAATAAATCTATAACGGAATTTGAACGCCTGCAGCTTCAAACTGATACAGACGAAGTGATGGACTGGGCTCGCAAGTGGCAAATGAATTCTATTACTGATGAGTGCAAAGTTTTGTACGTCGGTGGCCGGTGGTAGAAACGAAAAGGCGAGCCACGTACAGGATGAATTCTGTTGTTATGAAAGGTGAATGAAAGAGGAGGACTTGGGCGTAATAACCTTAGGTGACCCAAAACCAAATAAGCGTTTCCTAGGGATGATGAAAAAGGAGAACAAAATTCTTGGCTTTAAGTCTCGGGAATTCATCCTCACTCTTCACAACTGGCTGGTGCGGACGACCCCATCCTGAACATTATGATCAGTCTTGATCACCCTTCTAGAGGAAAGACACAGGTAGAAGGGACACAGTACTTCGCGAGCCACCAAGATGATTCCAGGACTTAGAAACAAGTCCTGTAGGTTTTCCAGATTTTCAAGGGCTTCAATAATCTCGATCTAACGAACTACTCAAGGATGAATTCGTCTGGCCGTACTCGCAGTAATGTACGCAAACTCGTGGGCTAACGTTTCTACCTCGAATGAGGTGCAGTTCTTTTTGTCAACATAATTCTTGATATATGGAGTGATTTACCAGTCAGAGTAGTTAAAGGCAGTACCACATATATGTTTAATCATAGACTTGATAATATTTCGTTTCAGATCCACGACTGACATATATATATATATATATATATATATATATATATATATATATATATATAGAAGCTAGTGTCTATGTCTGAGCGAATATGTGAAGGGAAGAAGTTGAGAGTTAACGTGAATTGAAGTAGGGGTATCAGGTTTATCAGAGGAGAGAGACAGATCGGTTTGATTGGAGAGAACTTGGAAGAAGTGGAGTGTTTTTACATACCTGGGAGTGGATCAGGTGGAATGTATAGGTCTCATCGACCAGCCATAAGTGTTCGTTTAAAGTTTAGTGGTAATATATGTTCAAATGTAATGTATTGCTGCACAGTGTGCAGTGTTCATTATTGTACAGGTGGAATGTGCATCGACGGCCTTACTGTTAAGCCCGTTAAACATGTCTTAGCGGGGGAGGTTATACAGACGCGCAGACCCACCTGTTCATAAAGTTACTGACTTACTCTCATGTTGGACGAGAGGTACCCACGGTGGTGTGGTGGGTATAGTACTTTGGTGTCGTGGCTGAACTACATCTGTTATATGAGGTGTGTCCACACTACCTGTGGTATGTGGAGTGTGTCCAAAGGACGTCTGGTGGGTGGAGTGGTCAGCCACAGTTCATCTGGTATGTGGAGTGAGGCCACAGTACGTGTGGTGGGTAGAGTTTGTGTACAGTACTTCTGCTATGTGGAGTTGCCGGCCACAACGATTAGCCCCACCTGACGGGAGGTGAGTGGAGGGAACACGCCTTGCCTCACCGCTGACCAGCCTCATCCAAATGTCAACATCGTGATCCTTTTCAAAAAATCAGGCTGCCCCGCCCGATGTTTATCCTGTGGAAAAACTGCCGTGTCCCAGATGCCTCCATCCTCACGCCATCGTCCAGCACCCCCGGGGGTACACAGTGTACCACTCCATAAGGCATTATGATTGTGCTTAACTAGTTTATCTCAAGTTTTATTTTCATTTTGTCGGGCCGGAAGCTGGTCTTACTTCCTGTTGCATCTGGTGGCCAGTTGGTGTTGTGTGTTGCCTCAAGCTGCGGCCGGGGCAACACACCACACTGTGTGGACGGTGGTCAGGCCGTAAAGCTTCTTAGTCCATTACCAACACATCCCATCATCCACTCCACAGCACTCCCGGTACACACACACACACACACCGCGCGGAGTGGCACATGCGCACCGAACAATGAGGTAATCCACAAGTTTCTCCCATTATGATCCTGTGTAAAGTCTGAGGAGTGATTTATTTTAGCCACAGTTAAGTGGGATAAGATTTGAGTTTGCATTATTGTTATTTCACGGTTGTGGGTGGGGCAGGAGCCGTCTGGCGTCGGGAAGAACGCACCGGCAGACACCGTCAGGATTGTGGTGGCAGCCAGGAGGTGGTGCTGTCAGGCAGGTCATGCGCCGGTATGAAACACTTGCAATACTTGTGGTCTGGGCCGTGGCTCCTCACAGGACACCTGGGATGAGAAATACGAGTCGTTACATTTTCGCGTGTCCTTGGTTCAGAAAAAGCTGTCTTGCTGTTAATGCATCGCCCGCCTCCTCATGATGATGTTCAGAATTGCTTTCATATACAGATTTGATGTAGGGACAGCAAACCTCTTGGGAACGCATGTCATATGTAATAGATCTCTAGTGCGATATAAACTGAAGCTATGATCATCGTGTGTATAGATGTGGTTGTGAAGGAGGAGGCCCGTGGACTTGGGGAGCTGCAGCCAGGGTTTCATGAGCGTGGGTCTTGGTGGAGGACTGTAGTCTGGGATATACGTAAATTGGACCCAGTATCGGCACCCATAAACTGGAGCTTATGCCGGATTATATATTATAGCACCAGGTTGACCCAGAGTGGCCCAGGTGTGAGGCAGTACTGACGTAAGGTGTGGCTGTGTGTAGTGGCTGTGTCGCGTTAGCGCAAGATCCCAGCCCTAGAATAAGTACTCAACAGTACGTGCATCGTAATCCGGGGTTGTCTGTGTAGGGGTCCGTGGTCAACACCCGTCGTGACGTGTGGACCCTCCCGGGAGATGGTGAGGAGTGGGGAGGGAGGGCCGCAGAGGTCGTGGTGTTGTCTGTGTTGACTGACCTCGAGTGGAAGGTGTGAAGTCGTCCACTGCAATTATGAGGCCTGGTGGCCAGGGGTAGCGCGCCCGCCTCGCTTGTTGATAGGTTTACTCGTCTTAATTGTTGTTAATCGCTTCCATGCAAGCGATTGATTTACTTTGTGTCTGTATAGGAAGATGGTAACGGAACGCAAGAATGATAATACCATAATTGCTCAGGTATGTATATAGGCAAAGCGTTTCTGTATGATGTGGATGAAGGACGCGTAGCAGATGAGTAAAGGTAAGTATAGAGCGCACTGTGGGCGCTGGAAGTCGGCACATGGTAGGTGGGCCCAGGGACCCGTCGAGTGATTTGATTTGTGCCGGAACCCCGGCAGGTTTATTGTGCACCCCATACTCATGCCGTGAGCGGTAGCGCAAAAGGATTGCAGGGGTCACAAAGGGTCTTAGTCAGACTCCAGTGGGTAGATATTACATAGGATGTTACAGTTCATAATAAACATATCATTACATACATAGTTTCATATGGTAAGTTTTACCGACCACATGCAATAAGTGGCCCCTTTCTCTCGACGGGTCCTTTTGCATGCAGGAAGACCAGTCGAGGGAAAGGAGAGAGTAGCGGTAATAGCGTGGGCGTGACACAGAGCATAGCTCGGGTACCGTTCATCACTACGTGTATACATGTGGAGTACATCAGGTATAACACCGACGGTGTACAAGATATACTGTCGCTGGTAACCATACAAAGGAGGGTATACTCGTAGGTAGCGTCCGGACATACGTCACATGTAAGGCATACAGTGTACGGAATGCACTGGTACTGGGGGAGGTACACAGAAGGTCTTGGGTACATCCAATTTACAACGTGTGTAAAGTACAGGATGCACCGCGGTACTGGCGGCTTCATGGATGGCGTGGGTTGTAACTCGGTGTACAGCAGTATCCTCACAGACCACCAGTATCGGGAGAGCGATGACACAGTTCTCCATACCTCAGACCCTGAGGCCCGACACGCTGCCTGTAGGTCACTCTGCAGTGTAATGTTCCTCTGTGTGTGTGTGTGTGTGTGTGTGTGTGTGTGTGTTTCAGCTACAAAGAAGACCCCACACTTGAAAGGCTCGGGGTCAGTGTTCTGTAACTTGCTTGATACACCTGTAACCTGGACGTAATGTTGCCAGTGACAGTATCACTCTGGTAAAATCTCGATGTTTATCACACTGGTAAAGCAAGGAAGACATTTTTCATCATTTCATTTTTCCTTTAAAGACCCGAGAGCAACAGCGTCGGAAGGTGAGATGGAATTTCGCAACGAAGCTGGTGGACACACACATCTCCGACCACGGGGAATTGTCGTATTGTTGCATTAAGTAATCACTGCGTCCGGAAGATGAAAGCAAAGTGTTGCGTGGGGTGCGACCAGAGCTGCGTCGCGTCGCCCGCTTCCTTATGACGCCGCGGTCGTAGGTCTCAGGACTGAAACTGAAATGATACAGGTTCTCTTTCTCCCGCTGGTGGCGAAGATGACGGGATTGGACTGTGGACGAGAACATTGCTCTTAGTGGTTTGTTCCCGTGTTGCAGAGACGAAGAGGTTCACCTGAACACGATCGTGACGTCCCGTTGTGTCATCCAGTGCGTCAAGTGGCTGGTGGTCAGTTGCTGTGGTGGCAAGAGTGATGGCTCCCTGGTTACTCTGGTGGCTTCCTGGAGTGACTGGGAGGCAGACTGATTTCTTATCTTGTGGCTGGGGTGATATGTGTGAAGTGGCTCGGTCATGGGTGCTTCGTGCTCACGATATACAAATAGGGGGACTTCATGTAGTCGTAGATATACCAGTTTTATCTCTCGTCGTTGCTAAGATTGCGACGCCAAGGTTTCGTGCTCACGCGTTGCGACACACCGTAAAACTGGAGTTGTTTATGTTAAAAGAGAACAGTAATGATACCTGCTCGTAACGCGCAGCCCTGTCGTAAAGTGGGCGACTCTCGGCAGAGAGCGAGCGACAGCTTGTGTGTTGCCCCGGCAGACACGGTCTGGTGATGGCGGTCAATAAACGTGGATTCTGGGGCGCTCGGCCCGAATTGCAGGTTGAGACAACATTTTGGCGTTTCATAACGTTTCCCGAAGTGTGGTGCCGGTGTTGGGTGTCGCTTGGCGTCTTGTTTACGGCTTGTATTTTATGGTAGATTTATCGGACGTTAGAGAGTGAAGGGAACCACTGGGAGATGGTCAGCGGGTGTACGGAAGTAATTTGAGATGTTGCTTGGATGCATCGGGAGGAACGGATTGAGTTGATGCTGTCGGGTGTGCAGGGATGGAGGAGGGAGGCAGTGGATGGTCTGTTGAGACAGGACAGGACTTGGGGAGTCATGAGGGTGGGTAGGGTACCTGGCGCAACGCTGAGGTAACCTCCGCTCCGCACTGAGGGTGGTATACTGATTGATTTGGTTTGAGCCGGGAAAACCCGGCAGATTTATTGTGCACCCATACTCATCCTGTGAGCGGTATTGCAAAAGGATTACAGGGGTCACAAAGGGTCTTAGTCAGACCCCAGTGGGTTGATGTTACATGCATTACACAGTTACATAGTTTCATATGTTAAGTATTACGCCGGGCGTGGACCTGCCGCACCAATACACCCCGGAGACAACCACCCCCTCTCGAGTGCTCTGTGAAGCCTGACCTCTCTTCCAGGACCACCGTCGCTACGGTCTCACCTCACCTGGTGCATACGGCGTGAGGACCCCTTCTGTGTCACAGCGTGACCCCTGACCTTATTCAAGGATCAAGTCAGGTCACTTTACTCTACGCAGGCGCCATCCTCTTGTGTTGGACGGGGTCAATGTCCTGACAACGTGACGTTCATGATGACACTCACTTCTCACCACCCTGTCATCATGTGTGATGACTTGGGCCTGTGTGTGGTAACCAGTAGACACTGTGTGGTAACCACTGGCCGCTGCAAGTGACCAGTCTTCCCGTCACAGCCAAGCAGGTGGCTGTGGGGAGGGTAGGAAGGGGGGGGGGTGTATTACCACACCAGGCGGGGCCCCGTGCACTGGTATTATGGACATTATTATACACGAGGTCCGTGGCTTCGAATATCATAAACACTGTTTTCCATGATGGCTGTAACTTTTTTGCATTTATAATTATAAGGAAATAAACGCTGTCTAATTATATATTTAGATTGTTAGTCAAATATGTGTAATTAGAGAAGATTCGTAATTACTGTGCGCTGATCTGTCGTCTGTATTTATTCTAATCTTATGGATTGGAGTTTCTAATAGTTCTTCAGGCTTGGAGTGTATACGTGTGTTTATACTTGTAAGTGACATTTAACCCGTGTGGATGGTGTAGGCGCGTGGGATGTGCGGGGGAGTTTCCCCAGATAGTCTGGGGTTCCGAGGTTAGGCGGGCGGGCATGGAGGGTAGAAGTTTACTTGGAGGGATGAGAGTCTGGGACAGGGTAGGACGGATTCCGGACGCCGTGCGTGGAGTCCAGTGTTGGGGGGCAAGTCGTCCGGCTATATGGGAGGGAATGGTGGTCGGTGGTGTGAGGTGGGCTGGAATCCGGGGGTACGACGCCGTGCGTCTGTTGTCTGGGTTGTTGACCTGTAGTCTGCAATGCGTCGGTTGCCACCCTTATCACCACAGACATTTAAATGTCTCCTTTTTATAGATATAATTGGCCCGAGAAGTGGTGGTGTTAACAGCCAGCCTTGTGGCGCTACTGGCACTCTTTAGAGTTATTAAGAAAGTAGTAATTGTTGGTGGCGCCATTAGCCTGCTCTGGTTACATGATTTCAAATGATGACTGGTGCCGTGAGGGAAGCTCATGCTCATGGCTGTAGATATTTCCCAGCATGTGTGCGGCTTAAATAACATTTGGATGAAGTAATTTGCCGATTTCGAAAATACGTTTTAGGTGTGGTTAACGCTCGCGCGAGAGATTGGATGGAATTGTCAGGTCTTGTGGAATATTGGTGTGAGAGTGAGCAACTATTTTATGCAGTTATATGATACCTTAATTGTATTTTACAGTATTTATCTAGTGCCGTTTGTGCTGGATGCCTCTTGTTACACTACTAGGGGTGGGCGTGGAGGTGGGTCTCTGTCTCCGGTGTCATCACCTTTGCTTTGTCATTACCTGTTTATATTGTACGAGGAGGGTGTTCTGCACTAGTGGAACCCCATCACTTGAACGTTCTTCACTGTTATGCAACCTGTCAGTCTTCTGCATGCTGTTCACATTCTCAGTTTCATCACTCATGGTAGTCCAATATTCCACGACTCATAGTTTTAAAAGTGCTTCTCTGGCATCTTTTCCAACATGCTTTTTGCTTAGACTCGTGGTACAGCCTGTGGTGGTTGTGGTTAGTTTTATACTCGCACCTTTCGGAAACCTGCTCACTGGTGACATCATCAAACTGGTTTCAGAAAAAGGCTCACCCCTTACTCTTCTCTCAACCATGGCTGACAAATTAAAGGCCTCTAACTTTTCCTTGTAATTTAGCTTTGTTAGTTATGGTACCATCTTTGTTTCTGTCCTCCAAAGTTTCCCCTATTAGTTTTATGTGCTTCATTAGATGCGGTGACCAAACTTTAAGAAGCATGTTAAAGTTAAGGCCCTATGCATGGTGTGAGCAGCTTGCCTGAGTATTTCCTTATCCTTGTACTTGAATGCATTCATAGTATCTGACAGCAGAAAGTCTGTGTACTTTATCATTCTCCCGAGGTGGGAACTCTGGCGACAGGTTAAGGACAGTGTCTGCTCTCAAGTTCCTCTCACACAAGGCTTTTTAGTTCCTGTTTGATGATATTAAAACAGAGGCCTTATTTCACTGTCCTCTCTTCATAACTTTGCATTTACTTGGGTTGAATTCCGCCACCCTTGGATCAGATCACCTTTTGGAGCCTGACTAACTTTTCTTGTAAGCTGAGGCAATCCTCCTCACGCTTCACTTCCCACGTGACCATGACGTCGTACGTAAACATACTCTGGTAGGATCCCACTCCTTCTAGCAAGTCATTCACATCCATCAGGAAGAGCGGTGGTCCCAGGACAGGGTTCCTGTGGCACGCCAATGGCGACCTCAACCCATTTCGTTCAGGCCCTTTTGACACGCGTCTTGTGTGTATGTGTGTGTGTGTGTCTGTGTGTGTGTGTGTGTCTGTGTGTGTGTGTGTGTGTGTGTGTGTGTGTCTGTGTGTGTGTGTGTGTTTGTGCGTATTTACCTATTTGTACTCTTCTGGGGTGGGGGCGCCCCACCCCTGAAACTTTCTCCATTATCATACAGCGTTTTCAGTTTCTGTATGCCGTCCACATTCACAAGCTTCCCATTCTGTTCATCCATAAATCTTGCTTTGTAAAGGTACTTCTTTCTATCTTTCCTCACAAGTTCCTTGCTTAGTTTGATGTCATGGCTTCTGGTTTTTCTATACTGGTATGTTTCCAAGAACTGTTCACTCTTGACATCATCAAACAGGTTTTAAAGCTTAGTGGTTTCAGAACTTAAAGGACGTGATTAGGTTATCTTTTACTCTTATATTCTTCGATGATGGACAAATTTAAGGCCTCTAAACGTTTCTCTGGGTTCATTGGTGATGAAGATAACAACATGAACAGATCAATGATAGGGTGAGTGAAGAAAGTGATTACGTATATCCGGTCTGTTAACGTCTTCCCTGTACTGTATGTTGGCGTGGTTATGTCTGGCGGTAAACATATCAGCACTTGGGTGTCCGGGGCTGACGGACGTGGGGGGGTGGTGGCTCGGGGCCGACGGGTGGTGGTTGACGGGCCGCGGACCAGGGCAGGTCAGGTGGTGGGTAAGGGGCGGGTGTGGTAGCGGCGGTAGTGGGCAGGAGGCTCCGGTCACCAAATACCGGATCCCTGCTACCGGATACTCCGGTACTCGTTACTCCGGACACATGACACTCTGGCTACGTGAGAACAACTCACCCGCCCGATGGGAGTCAATCGCTATTCGAGCGGCGGCGAGCGCCTCTCGGTCCGACGCAGGGACCGGTTTGTGGGATTTGGGCGGGGGAGGGGGGTGGTGTATTCCGGGGATAGCGGCCGGCAGTAGGGCTGGCTGCCCGACGCCCACACTAGGCACCAGGAAATGCCGCCCTCATCTGTTGGTGGGCCGTCACGCTCACTGGCCGGCCACAGGCTATTCTGTTACGGCTGTAGCATCGTTACTACTGATGATACCATGGATGGTGTGTGACGGTAGATTGTTAATGTAGTCGCATTATTTGCTGATGATGAATAACTCATGACGGAGAAATGTGATAGGAACGGTTATGATGATTACCGGCAATTAGCTTGGTGTGTGACGGAAGATTGCTACCACATTACGACTCTTGGTTAATTTGTAATCATACATATATCTTCAACGCGTCCGTAGTGTCCAATGGTCATGTACCACAGGGTAGTGGCAAGTCCATTAATTCCTTCCTCCAGGGTAATGATTAATGACAGGCTCGTTAAATGCAGTGATCAATACAGGCGGGTTTGCCTGGAGAAGAGAAGCTTTTAGATATACATTTGGAGGAGGAGGGAGGAGGTGGTGTTGATAACGATGATGGTGGAGTTACACAGACCACACAGACCCAAGGCCCAAGCTAGGTGGTCTGGCCTTAACACTACTTAAAAAAGATTGCAGTTCCATTAAAAGCAGTAGAAGAAAAGAACAGCTAAGCAAGGGCTCTCTCTCCCCAACCTCCACCCACTCCGGCAACACGCCGGACGGAAAACAAGCAGGAAATAATACCTTTTAAGATTGATATGCCTGAAGGAAATTTTTATGAGAAAGTCGTAAGGTAGAATGGACGTGAACATGTCATGCGTCACATTACCATCGACATGCATCCTTTCACAATAGTGAGGATAGACTTTGAGCTCCAGTCTCGCGACTTACCATGTCTGTATTACTCCTGATGTGGAAGGATGATACAATAATTCTTTCTTGCTTCCTTCAAGCGGGCGACTCGGGTTAATCAGCGGTTAGTTACCGCAGCGTGGCCAGGGCGAGATTAGTGGTCTAGAAGGTAGCATGATATACCACTACATCATGACGATTGATTAAAAAGAATTATTCAGTGTCGGAGAATGACAGGTGATGATCAAGCCCAATTTTGAACATGTTAACAAAGTGGCTCTGAACAACGTGTTCTGGGACCTTCCACGCGTCAGTGATGTTGAAGAAATATTTCGTGCAATCCAGATGTACCTGACCTCTGAGTTTTAGTCCATTTCCTCTTGTCGATAATGCTGGCGCGACTGTAAGGAAATTTTCAGTATTGACATTGTTGAATACTTAAGTATTTTTAAAACATTCTTTTAGTTTGCCTCGGAGGCGCCTCTTGCTTCGAGAGAAGAAGTTCAATTCTCTCAATCTGTCATTATGGTTTGTTACGTTAGGAAGGAATCCATTTAGTTGTTCTGCACTGCATTGCTTCCAGTTCAAGAATATCATTGCTTAAAAGTCGGGCGGGTATTCGAGGTGTGGTCTAACTAGGCTTAGGTATAGTGGCAGTATCACGTCGAAGCTTTGGAACTCTGTACCGTCTCATGTCTTTCTCAATAACTATGGCCTGCCACATTTCAAAACACAGATTTTGTCACTTTCTCAAAAGTACGTAAATACTTTCCCTAGTCTCTTCTTTTTCTGATTCATAATTCTCTCTATATTTCAATTAAGGCCCGGCCTTGATGTGGACTTTAGTCCGTGACTGGAGCCTTCAACATAGAAAAAGAAATTCATATTTACGTGATAGTATGTATGTTCCACATCCTTTGATTGGCTACTAAGAAATTTCTAAGAATTGTTTGTATCGATTGATATTAGTTTGTCTCCTAGTAAACCACAGAACACATCTTATATAGACACTTTGATCATCGCTAGCTTTCTCTCTCGTTGCGAAAGTTGCTATCAAACACACTTATTATCTGGTGCGATCATCCACTGCGATCAGTTAAGTTAGCTCTCCTATTATGACTACCTCTGGATAGATAACTTTCTCTTCGCTACAGTTTTTTGTTTTATCTATTCATGTTGGCCCTTCTTGAGGTGCATCCAGGTATATTACTAATCGTTTCATGAATGGTAGATACTTGTTGAATACCTGGTGTTGTCTTCGGTGGGTCTTCTACCCCCACAGCCCGGGCTGGGCCCAAATCTGCTGCTGTTGGGTTGGTTCAAAGGTCGACCAGCTAAGCTGCTGGCAGCCGCAGCCCACAGGCAGACCTATCATAGCCTCCCACACATACAGCCAGGCTGCTTGGTCTGGTACGCTTTGTGGGTACTTGTCCAGTGCACAGTAATTTACGTACAAAATCTTCCATGCCTATCGTGCCGGTAGAATATTATTTGTGGCTGTCAGATTGTGAGCCATATCATCTAGGGTTTTCCAGGTATAGATGATGATGTATATACCCCTCCCATCTGTATTCCAGGGAGTATAGCCTCAGAGATTTCAGCCGTTCCCAGTGATTTATTTACTTTACCACATTAATATGGGTGTGAAAGATCTCTCAACATTTTCACACAAGCTTATGAGCTTTTGTTTTATCAGTTTGCCTCCACGGCCGTCGTGTGTGTAAGCTTTTCGTTTTAGTCTCCTCAGAAACCACTTGGTCAGTTGAAGTGTAACTTTCTGAAATAATGTATGAGTGTTCGCTGATGGAGTGACCTTGTTTCATGCCGATCCAACATCTAATATGGTTTTACCACAGGGCAGAATGGTCTCCGATTGGTTAGAATTTCGAAAGTCTTCCTATTGGAAACCATAGAACAAGCTGAACCAAAACCTTAAGCAAAATTATTGACGAATCGTCTTTCTAACAAGCGGCATAATTTCGTGGCGATCTGACGTCTAGTATGACCATCGGTCCATATTGGACCGGTAAATGACATAGGCTTCCCTGAGTTTACATTTCTTATTGAATTCCAGTTTAGTTCTTCTCGGGCGAGTCATATAAAGTATTTAAGTCTTTGTGTCATCTGTCTTTAAAAAGTCCATAATCCATCTTCCTCGGTTATCTGTATTGTCCTGTCTTATCTACTTTAATTAATTTCTCTAGTTTACGTTGTGAGATACCGTAGTAAAGTTGAGAAAGACTGTATCCATTTCCATTCTTACGTTTTGCATATCATTTTGTAGTGCATCGAAAGATGAGTTTCTGTCTTTTTTACCCAGAACAAGTTTATCTTAAATTTGGTAATTTAATTACTGTTAACCAGGTCTTATAGTATGTGCGATCTCTTTTTTTTTTTCTTCACTAACTCTCACACCTTTACTACACGTGGTGTCAAATCTACAAGTCTGTGTAGTGAATTTCCACTACGATGCTGCCATCTAACGATAGGCATTGTCCCAATAGTAACAAATTTATTTACGCTGGTGTCATCTTGGTATTCCTTGAGGAAATTAGTTGATGTCCAAATGGTTTTGTGGATGAGTTTTATCAAGTTTCTGTTATATCATTTTCAGTGATTTCATCACCTGTGATGGTAATCTTACCAGATTTCCTCTGCGTCTCAAGATCAATATATGTAATTTTTTTTCCCTGAATACTGAGGCATATTGATCAGTTGGTATAATGCATATTTTGTGGCCTTATTTTCATACATTTCTCTAAGAATTTAGAGCCGAATCTCGGCTCTATTGTTCTCGGTTTGCATATGTTACTAATTACTTTTTCATCCGTTTATTGTACCTTTTATATAATTCCATTAATTCTTTATCATTCTTCTGTATTTTTCATTCAAGCTCCTCTATCCTCTCTTTATTCTCTTTTTTATGATATACGTCCCTTCATCCAATTTTTTTCTTTATTGAAAAAGTAAGAGTAAATTCAGTTATTTTTTGCCTTCATTAGATATATTTCAGTTATACTTCTCAAATCATATGTAATTAATATGACCAACTGTGATACTATAAAGAGGATTCTATATGGCCAAAATGCATATTACTTTGCCAAATTATTACATTATACAAGACTGTAATGCACAAAGATTGGTCATGGTGTATTAAAAGTTGCTAATTTAGCTCGTCATACAATACAGCAGTGTATTAAAGACGCATTGTTCCGCAGGGGATCTGTCCTGGCAACCGTCTGAGGATCATGCCTGGAATGTACGACACAGGGGCTGGCGTCACAACCCTGGCCTCACTCACGTCTCCTCACAGCACTGCCACCACGACCACCACCACCACCAGCCCCGCAACGCGCCTTGGAGCCACCAGCCCAGCTCCCAGGACGCAGCGGCCACTATCCAACAAGGTCTCGATTCATGTCACTCTTTATATATATATATATATATATATTGTGTGCTATATACATGGTAGGGGAAAAAAAAAGTATCTTCCCGGACGGATCCGATGAATTTTGAAATGATCAATACAATTGGTGTTGTCTCGGTTGGGTTGTTAAGCATGAATGCGCCACTATATAGTTATTTCCATCGAAATACGGAATCAGTAGAATGTTTGTTAAAGCAAATGGCAGGAGATGTCGTTAGTAATCGGTATATTACAGTATCATGATAGCAGGGCTACTAATATGAGGCCAGACCAATGGGAATTTCTCTAAAATCCTTTGTAGGTGGTGCTGGAAACCCTCCCCTTCTTGTATTTTAATATCTTAAAGAGTAAACAGAAGAAGGAGTCAAGCGGGGAGTGCTCATCCTCCTCGAAGGCTCAGACTGGGGTGTCTGAATGTGTGTGGAT
>JAYMFT010403800.1:0-18732 GCA_038088735.1 Panulirus argus | reverse complement strand
AAAAAATATATATATATATATATATATATATATATATATATATATATATATATATATATATATATATATATGTGAGACTATTGAAATCCAACTTTCAACGTCTGCAACTTCAAGTGACCAAATACGTCATCAACGTCATCAAAAACCATGCCCCTGACGTGGTAACTTGTGACGTCATGACCTACTGAAGGGTCTGCCCATATAACCTGATATGACCCCCACATATCGATACACATCATATATCATGAGTTACCAGACTCCGCCTGAAGGAGTTACGGCTAGGCTATGTCGTCGTTAGGGTATGAACAGGGGCACAGCAATCCCCTTTAGGAACTTCTCACACCTAAAGGAGTCCGTCATTTCCCTACTACTGATTGTAGCGTAGCCTTGACGCTACAGGAGCCCCGTAAAAGGGCTTCCTAAACTTAAATATGATAGAAAAAGAGAGATTATGATTATGTAATCACATACTTACCATCTACCAGTGATTACCATCTACCAAAGTGGGACATTGGCTATACACTCATCCCTCATCTCAATTGAGCACTTGCCTTCTTCGAGATAAGGTAACCGAGGACAGAACTCCCTGAATAACTTAAAAGAAAAGAGAAAAGAAAGCTGCAACGAATTGAAATTCAAACACTAAAAGAACGACGTAGATCTTCGACGAATCGACTGAGGCTTTTATGTATTTTACGTTCCAATTTCTTGTTGGGGGCGAGTTTTTACCCCACGGTCGACCTGGCTCAGTTTTCATGGGGGCGGCTCTTTGGTTCTAAGTGGGGAATCGCCCCTCCACCCCGTGTATCTCCGACGCTAACACATACACCCACTACGCAATCTCAGGACTAGGCACACCTTGACCATTACATTACGTTCTTGTTTCCTGCACACTGTATTGCCCCGCCAGCTCAGGCATTCAGTCAGTTTACAAACCAGAAATGAGGGAGGAGATGAGGACATCATGGTTGGAGGGACTGGAATGGGGGGGGGGGGGATGGTACCCGTTGCTGTAGCAATAGCAGAGCCTGGCTGGCTGGACCACACACAGACACCAGCCACGCCAGGGCTGCCTCGCATGACCCGCTGTAGCTAAGGCAGCCGCTCTCCTACTTGTCCCTCCGTTCCTGTGTTTCTACGTATGCCCTGTCTTTCAGCGGCATACCTGCTCCTTCGTCTGTGTCCACTTCTGCGTCTGTGCTTGTCTGTAATATCTTTGTTTCTCAACCTGTCCGTGCAGTTCGGTGCTGGCTTGAATAGTTCTGTCTTGCTGGTCAGCTGAGGCTGTGTCTCCTCTTTGACATAAGGTCAGGGAATTAGTCGATTTGCTTTGTTTGGTATAATTTCTCTCTCTTGCGACACGATCCTGATTCGGACTTAAATAAAACAATTTCTTCGCGGTTCTTTCAGTGCTGATATTGGCCAAGTTTGTCACACATCACCAAAAGACAACTCTCTCTCTCTCTCTCTCTCCCTGTTCTTCACCTTCTTCTTCTTCTGTCCCTTTAGATCCCCATTTCTCTCTATATTTTTTTCCACTTCCCTTCTCTATCTTCCCAAAATACTGATCACAAGCACCCACCTGATCACCAGGTGACACCATTACAACGCACCATCCTCTGCCCCTCACAAACTACACACCATATCTTACACCATCACCAGGTAAACACACCATCACAGACCACTCCTATAATAACCACGGTCACGGGCAAGTATGTCTTAGGGTAGAGCACTTTCCATGCCTGGCCCTCAGAGTTCACCACACTGCAAATACTAGAATAACTGGACCTTGTTACGTGCATGACAGATACGAATCTATGTTGCTCAAATAAAGAAAATAACAGTATCACATAATCTGATATCATTAGTAATAATTAACATCTATAACACCACAGGCAGTTATAATTAAATACATATATTACATAATTCATTCATAAAACGCAGGAGAATATTATAATAAGGCAGGAACAGTTAGCTAGTTGCTGCACACCTCCCGGTCCAGGCAGTGCGAGTACCCGCGGACGGAGGAACTTATCCCAACCGGGGCAAACCCCATCCCGGGCTCCTTGAAGCGCCTCTCGCGCGTTTAATACCAGCGCTGCGTCTTCTCAGCGATAGCAGTCATTACGGACGATAAAATCAGGTAACACAGGTCTGTGCGTCGGGTCGGGATTAATACATCAGGAGCTGCGGAAAATGATCATATGCGCCGCCGCAATCACACGGGAAGCAGCGCCTCCGTGAGACTGGTAATGACGGGGCCCCCAACACCTGCATGACTGATGGGCCGCCCTCGCGTCATGAGGGCTGGCAGGGCGGGATGCAAGGGAGGGAGGGAGGGAGGGAGGGAGGACAGGCAGGTAGGCAGGGAGGGAGGGACTTCCTGTGGTGCAGCCGGTGATGGGGTGAGGTTATGGGTGAAGGCGAGCACATATAAGAGACGTATGGCTAATGTGGAGAAAATAAGTCTATGAGCATTTTGAGTTTATGTCGTACGTGTGTGTGTGTGTGTGTGTGTGTGTATCTGTATCTGAGAATGAAAGAGAGTTAGAGAGAGCATATATTTATGTATGTACATATGGGTGTGTGTGTGTGTGTGTGGACGTAAGCGTGCCTGTATATATGCATGTATGGGATAGTGCAATGACAAAACCGTGCGGGCCACGGCATAAGACCTTGACCGACCCCCTCACGGTACTGGAGCTTGACGGACCCCTCATTGGTACAGGAGCTCGACGGATCTCTCACGGCTCTGGAGCTTGACGGACCCCACACTGGTACAGGAGCTTGACGGATCTCTCACGGTGCTGGAGCACGATGGATCTCTCACGGTACTGGACCATGAAGGACCCCTCACGGTAAATGATAATGTCATACATCCGATTCCCTCAGTTGGCTATATAAACCCATTATGTCCTCTGCAGCTCACGTCTCGCCACTAAGCCGTTATTTAGGGTCATGCCTCGTAACGCTGGTCAACAGATCTCGGGTTAAAGACTGTACGGTAACGACGTCTTGACTGATGCAGGTGTGTGTGTGTGTGTGTGTGAGGGAGGCTACCTGGGCAATATGATCTCTGGAAGAGCTTGATCTTGAACGCCACGATCATTTTAATCCTGGAGAACATGACTGGCACTATGATCTTGGTAAGGTCATGAGGACTTCGCGTGACCTCTGGTGACTTTAGATACCTTGAAAGGGAAGTGTGGATAACCTTAGTGGTCTTCTCTTTCTTGGTGAACCTGACGGTCTAGGTGAAGTTTGGTGGAATACTGTGGTTGTGGTGAACCTGGTGAATCTCACACGAGACTAATGACGCTGGTTAACTCGTAATAACCCGATGATTCTGGCGGTCTCTTGTGATCTTGCTTGTCACGGGACACTTGGTGACCGTGCTATCTTTGGCTATGGTGTGGTGCGACTGGTGACCAGCGACCTCAGTCGTGTTCATGAGGTTAACAGAGTAGTCATTCGCGTTGATCTCTGTGACCGAGGTCGGTGCAGCAAGCCTGGTGATTTAGTAATGTTTGTATATACAACAGCTTTTAAACCTGGTGATCATGATCACTTTGATGAATGTGGTGATAATATGGAGCAGCCTACGTTGTGACATCATTCCCTGGCTGAATCATGCTTGTAAGCTCAGCCCTGGAGAAGCAAATGACGGTAAAATATTAATCACTGATGCAATGACTTTTTTTTTCCAATCTAACGATCTCTGTTGCCTTAGTATATCCTCCGCTTATAAAGGCCTAACCGAATCTATCCCACCAGCCTCTTCCTCGTCCACAGCAAAAAGGGTGATTTACTCAGCGCTGTCCAACAACGTCCTAAGCACGACGGGCACGACCCTGAACTACGACGTTACGACCCTTAACTGCAAAGGTACGACCCTTAACTGCAAAGGTGCGACCCTTGGGCACGACGGTACGGAAGTACGACACTCTAGCACGACACTTAAGCACGACCTGGCTACTCTTGGTGTATGGTTGGTCCGGCCTTTGAGGTGGACCTCAAGGGTCAGGTCAAAGGCTAAGCCATCATCATACATACCCCAGGGTCGTAACGTCGGTCTCTGGTCACCAACGAGAAAGTGGGACAGGGTCAGAAAGGTCAAAAAGAAAGACGAAATTCGGTAACACCAAAAACCAGTCAGTGTGGAGAAACTGTAAGGTCTTAGAAACTGGGGTGTGGGACAGATGGATAGTGTGTGAGAGGAAGAGAGGTAGTTGCACAGATACGCGGGCCACACAGACCCGTGGTCCGAGCGAGACGGGCGGGGTGGACGGCGTGAGGACAGAACGGATGGGATGCACCGCGTGGACGGGAGAAACAGTGAGTGGGACGGATTGCGCGAGACGGCTTGAGTGGGTGGAATGAACTATGTGTGGGGTTGGGGCAGACAGAGAGGGCGGGAAGGTTGGTGTGGGCGGGACAAAATAAAAGAAAATGGGTGTGATACACAATGAGGGTGTGTTAGAAGAGGTGGGTGAAATAGGGTGGGTTAGGACTTCTGTTGGACGTGGGATGGAGGTATGGGCGGGAGTGATCACGTCAAAAGTAGGTTTATGATCCACGGTGATCAACGTGATGGGTGGAGCAGTTGGGGTGGCAGCGGCTGTAAGGGTGGTGAGAGTGGTGGTGGTGGAGGACGGTGGTCTGTTGGAGATTGATGGAGAAAATGAGCCATGGTTGTCCTTTTGGATATTCTGCATCTCATCTCCAAAAACTCACACCTGGACGATTACGTCAGGTCCCACGTTCCCTCAGGAGAGTGGCAGTGATGTCCCCGAGTCATGCTTTAACCCCTAGATGAAGAGGTCAAAGTTCATGGTCAAGAAATTAACCAGTCTATGGCCAGGTTTGGGTGAGCAACTCCATCAAACGCAGATCGAGCATTGCCACTCTTCGACTCTATAGCCACACTGCCGCTAAACGTGTTACCATATAAATTCACGTGATTATTATTCGTCATAGGACTGTGCCTCACATGGCTCTCTCACAAGGACAACATCGCCCTCTGGCACCCACCCATCTAGTAAATCACCATATCATTACGAGCATACAATCACTGGTTCTCTAACACTGTATTTCTATTGTTATCATGATTGTGTTTACTTTTACTGTCAATATTCTACGATCAATTTCATGTTTATATTCTTGTCATTATTCCAAATATTTCTAAAATCTTTTTATCAAAGTATATTTGTAATTCATTCTTTGCCTCATATTACATCGGTATTTTTCACAAGGCACAGCGTACGTTTCTGGCACTCCCGCCGGACACTAGTGCCAGTCACTGGTGCCGCCTGAGGTCAAATGTGGTTCTCTCGCCACAATGTAACGCGTCCTCTGTCATCCTGGTGGCACTTCTCTAGAGCGCAGGAAACCTGATGTCATCGTTACTCACTTCTGCTAAGCACCTCTGCCACTACCCTTTATTCACTGATAACGTTACTGGGAAACACCCACTCCTGCAGCGGCGGATCATGAGCTCGTATTCCGAGGCACCAACGGACGGCGGCAACTCCTGATGGCGAGGTCCGTAAACTTCCCCTCGCGCGATACATACACACAGTACGGCATGCTGAATACCAGTCCTCTCCGGTAATAAGTCCACACACAATAGTCGTCCCTAGAGTTGTCTGTTGCGTCATACTGCGTCCGTGGGAACCCAACCTATTGGTGCGTGTCCTTTGTCCACAGACGAACCCAACATCCATACATCCGCATGTTCTCGCTATGGTCATCATTTTAGCCTGTCTATCCAAATTCCATGCTCTGTATAGGTCATTAAGACGTTCTTAAAGGAATTCTGGTTGACACTGATGCCATATCCAGCTACCCTACATGAAGTCATAGGAACAGGACAGCGAGAGATGCTCTCGCATTGTGAGGATGACGATCACATCCTCCTCCTTCGGGTCATGAGTCTGTGGAGTTTGGATGGAAAACTTTCTGACGGGCAGCGTGGCAACTGTTCTGATTGGTTGGATATCCTCATCCGCCATCTTCTTTGCACTATCAACAACCACCACCTCCTCCTCCTCCTCCCTCCTCCCTGGCCTCACCCACACGGCATGCCAACTGCGGGGTCTGGTTCGCATGTGCGCGCACTGGTGGACTGACGGGGGAGAGGGCGATCCAAGGCCAAGAAGAGTAAAGAGGCAGCAGTGATTGCGTTCCTACAGCTTACACCAAACTCAGGCGCCTCCTAGAACTTGATGCGTAGAAGTACAAAATGAAACTCAATTGTACGAAAATATTTGTTTTTTTTCTTTTATGCGAGGCGAGGAGTCAGTCATGCCCGGGCAGTGGGACTGGAGCCTTGCTGGGATAAGCTGTATGACATGACTAATTACGTTGTTCTCTTACGAGTCTAGAGAATGCAAGAGTCGCTCAACATCCATTTATACATTCCCCGAATCGTAGGCAGTAGGCACTTTATGTGACTTTCCTTGTAATCATTTGTCAACCAATCCTCGAACTTCCTTTCTTAGCGTTTCATATTCCATGCATCGCCACACCACACACTTTCTATCTGTTTGTGAAGTGACTACGGAGTTTACAGCGTAGACGGTGATGGAACCACATCTGCCATACCGTCCATCATCTAGGTACAGATGGACAATTGAACAGATATAATTAACTAGGATATCCCCCTCTTGCGCAAGGAGATATGGTTAACTGGCGAACTTCTCAGGCTACAAAAAGTTTACAGTTTACAAAGTACACCCGACAGACTTTTGACCACGTGGAAACCGAAGCTTCTCACCACCTTCAGAAAACCCCGGCTGTCCTTTGAACAAGGCTGTGGACGACGAGCAGGCAGCACTGGTCAGGGAAAAACCGTTTTTAAACCGGTTTCGTCAATTTTTGACCGACGAAGTAAAGCATGCTAGTTACTCGATAGAGCAAATTCATGCCACTGACCAGCATCCAGGTCAAGATGATCGAGTAGAGACATCCTCCTGGAGACGGCATCAGCGGATCACAAAGCAATGGTAGTCTGCAAATGTTTGGAGAGCGAGTTTAAAGAGGTCAGTGTCGCGATCACACTAAGCTATACAAGTGGAAGTTTGACGCGAAATTTATCGATGCCAAATCTAACGTTTGAACTTTGAAATAATGCTTACAGTTGAATCACTGAAAAGCTTCATTGTTTCTTGAGTGTATACCGCGACGACAGCGTCTTCCCAAAATATACTGCCAAACAAATCATGCACGGCGCTGTAATTTGGGGAACAATCTACTGCATCACCTTTTAGCCAACGGTTAGATTCATGCGGGGTACAGTTGGGGGTGAACCGAACCCCCTCCAACAGGTGATCCAAGAACATTATTTCTCCTGATGATGAAGTCACCAGAACGCAAGAGCTTGGGAGAAGGCACAGCTGACGTGCAAAATCATTTTCATTCGGGAATCAGATGGATGAAAATGTTCACGATTATCGTTCGAGTTGTAAGGAAACCACCGGCGTCCGATAATCAAACATCACTCCTCAAAGTAATTCCGATACAGATCTATTGTACATTCGACCCACGTCCGCCTAAACCGTATCACTCAGCCCCGGGTCCACTCAGGTGGTGGTGGTGGTGATACACTGTTTCCAACCGGTCTGTACTCCGAGATCAGTTGTGCTGCAGAATGCCTATCTATTTAATTCTATTAAGATTAGCTTCTGATATATTTGCGAATATTCATCACGATACTGGAAAAGTAAGTCCTCTTGATCTTGCATCGCACTGAATGGGATGAAAAGTATCAGATGCCAAAATTAACAAAAGTGGACGGAAAAATACTGATACCGTCCATCGCACCTGTTATTAATGTTATGATATCGAACTTGGGTTGTAATCTAAGGTTATATTAGGATGGCAAGAAAAAAAAGAATCAACATCTAAATATACGATATCAAAACCTTAACGAACTGGTCAGTTTGGTATAGATGAGGTTGAAGTTCGCTACACAGTTCGTTAAACTTAAGATATTGTTCGTTGTCCGCTATTTTCAAAAATTCACAACCCCTCCAAGTGTGAATGTGAGGAAGACTTATTTCTTTGAATATCATGTATCACTCAGCTTGAAGATAGCCTGCGTGCGTAGGTTGCAAATTGAGAAGTGCCTATCGTAAGTAAGTACAGAAGTAATTCACCTGTGGGTTTTATACAGTCCTTTGGCGCAATCTAAAGTTTTGTGGTTTACCAGTACGTTCTTTTGAGAACGTATGTCCACCTTTACAACTAACAACAGTTTGAGAATCTAAACATTTCATATTTCGGTATCAATAACTCTATCGAGGACTTAATAATACTTGCTAATGTCCGCAATGCAGGATCTTGTGTGTTTATCCATAGCATATATACCTCAACAAAACTTTAAATTCTCTGCAAAGGGGCGAGGCTACTTTTATATTGTTGGAAAAAGGGGTTTATGTAATAAACATCAACTACAAGCTAGCATAAAATCAGAGGTTCTTATATAAACACTGAACCCAAATACCTCATAACAACGACTAGCAAAACATATTGGAACGTTTTTAACACCTGGAAAATTTATAGATAAATTCTCGGTGTTTGCACTTTTAGTATTACTGGTGTTGTTTGTTAGAAACCTTAGATATTTTCTAACTATATTACTAGTACATTAACTCTTATGCTTACCTTAAGGAAGCGCCAATAATGGCGAAGCCTATGAAGACTGTCCGGATAACTTTCAACCTCACGGCCACACCACTGCGCGCTTGCGCATACGCATGTTAACGTTTCCGAACTCCTTTCTTAGCGAGACTTCGAACTTCCGTTGGAGGCAACATAAGAAAAATCAAGTGGTGATGGCTGGAGGTAATCTTCCATGGAACAGTTCGCGCTTATTTCGATCACAGTCGGCGAAAGAGTTCCGTTGATAAAGTGTTAGGTTGTTGTATATCTATTTTCCAACAATTTGAGATTTACTTCCTTTTCTAACGTCACTCAAATCACCCACGAAAAGAAGCATTGTTCAAGTCCACAAATTATCAGAGAGTAAGATCGTATTCATTCGTATTCAATCACCCAACAGAGGGGAACATGTTATGTACACGTTATATGTTATAATGACCTGAAGTATTATATGATCTCTTGTTTCTTATTATAACCAATATTCTCATCAACAAAACACCTGGGTGACTGTTTGCCCGTCAAGGAGGATATAATATGGCCACATTTACATCTGTAGTCTCGCAATTTCTATATTTTTTTTTCTCAAATTCATACAGAAATATCTTATATCTACGAACACAGAAGAGGAAATGCTGAATTTCTCGCAATGAAACAATCATGTACACTTATCCTGAATAAACTGTCGGCAAAACTAGTAGCAGATAGCTTGGTGAGGAAGAGATAACGAATCAGCGGTGTGTTACTGGAAGGAGGTGAATGCTACTTTTATGTTCTTAAATCATTTCAAGGAATCGTATGTCGTTATAGACAGTACGATTAGTCGTGTAACGTTCTCAAGTGAAATGTATGACAAAATGCAACAATGCGATGGCCATCCTTTCGTAAATATTACCACTGGTCAATAAGCTCATACTTCAGTTTCACTCGCATCTTTTACGTTTGATACATTCCTTAAGTTTACTCGTCTTGAAGGTGATTCCACATCACACTCTTGCACTGTCCCAACACGCACCGCACCTGGTCGGATCTGCAGATACCAGGTGTAATTTTCCGGGAAAAGCAGGGAATGCAGGGGCAAATAATATATCCGATCTTCATGTTAGTGTACAGATATTAGGTATTATATTACTGCTAAACCTTTTGTGAAAAAAGTATCGTACATCGTACCTTTATCAAATAATTCTTTGATGAGGCGGAGGTATTTTCACTACGTATAGGAACCCTTCCATTTCATAAGATGCAATTTGGTAAACGCAGTATCTTATATGCAAACATATAGAAAGTGTGCTGAGTAGTATTCATACGTTTATACACTTATGTGATTGTTGAATAGCACACTGCACAGTTCTGCGCTATTGTCCTTTTCCCATACTGACGAATAATTAGGAACCTATCTGTTCTTGTCGTATTGAGAAACTGTAAACTGCAATGAAACGTTTCTTTCTACGGCAACTAAAAATTATCTTATCACATTGCTGTAGTGCCTCACTTCACATGGATTCGCAGTGTAACCCGCTTTCATCACTGGATGACCTCAAGAGTGGTACACAATTCATAGTTTTCAAATGATAATGATAATATTGAAAACCATAACTTCTGATATGCAACCATATTTAGCCAGACAAGAGCTTAGTCTTCACGCGTTTTCCGTTCATGAATTCGGATTCATAATACTATTCTTTTCTAACGCTAACAGAACATATGTGTATTTTATGATTAAAGGTAAACCAAATGGCAACCACAGTATTCCATCAGTCTACCTACTGTGAGGCGCCCAGCTCGACCATCGAGCTGTGACTGGATTGTTTAATATTTTCTCAGGAACAGATTCCCCAATGTTCCATATTTACAATGCTCTTAGTGAAATTGTGAATCATTGCGTAAGTCCAGAATTCGCCCATGAATTCACGGCTGAAAAGTAACGAGTTATTCAAATTGAAGTGACACTGACCCTACATATGTCGGTACTTTGGAGAATGGGGGACTGAGTCAGACAACAGAGATTGCTTGAGCCCACCGGTACCTGATGACATAACACTAAGAACACTTGATATCAAGTCCAGAGATGGGGGTGGGGGGGTTCACCATTCGTAACTTTGTACGGTGCAATTTACTGTCATGATCCCACGCCCAAAGCGTATCATCACCGGCTGACCACTGGTGTCTTCGTGTAGTCGAGGAAGCCTATCATCAACATTGTGGCCAAACATTCCATTATTTGTTGCTTTCATGTAAATCTACGTACAAGTGATGCCTTCTCCTCTACCTTTTTTTATGTTTTGTCAGACCCTCCAGTCACAGTGCGATGAGAAAAAGGGAGTAAAAGAAGGAAAATAATAACAGTTTGAAAAAGAATGGGCGACAAAAGGAAACTGAAGACAAGTAAACAGGGAAGGTAAGTGTAGGTGTGCACAAGGACAAAGCATGAAATCTACATAGCCCCGTAGCTTACTTTTAATGACGGATGTTGTCTTCAGCCTGCCGACGCGGTGTACGATGGTTCCACGCATCCCTTCAGGAGAGTGGTACTTCCCCAGGCGGCTGCAGTCTACAGCATGTTTTTCGAAACGAATAGTGTGAGATGGTTTCGGGCATCTCTTCAACACTCCTATGTCAGCACGGCTGCAATCAGCAGACTACTGGCATTGACACGGAAATACTGTCAACAACTTGATACCATCTGCAGCAAAAATAAAGCCATACTTCAAAGCTGTTTCTCATTTTCCAAAGCAACATCTAATGACCGAGTTTCGCATTTTCTCCACATTCCCAAAGTTCCACCTACGGTATCTGTCTCGCAGTAGCTAATCATGCATTATATAAAGGAACGCAAACGGCAACACACCACTGGGCCCTATTTGAGGCTGTCTGTGATAGTGTAAGATGTCAGGCTTCTCTCGCTTGTGGGTGTTCTCTGCGCATTGTCATATACCCCCACTAACCACCAACCCTCATAACATCTTCAGCGTTCACGGCCTCAGTGATGGAGTGTTATGTGTTCATATCTGCCGTTGCCCTGTCACGGTGGGGCCTCACCCTACAACTTGGGTGAAGAAGGCAGGAGAGGAAGACACCAAACCTGAAACTCCTTCGATCTCAACACATTTCTTCGTCAGGATGATTCATCTTTATCATAGGCATACCGAAATTATCTGCAACAAACCTCCGGTGGATTATCTAGTAAAGCAATCTAGTTTGTGTTATTTACAAAATAGCAATGAGGGACAGGAGGTAGCAAAGGGTAGTACTGCGGGGTTGGGGAGAGGGGCGGCTGTGGACGGGAGTGGTCGAACTGTGTTCTGGTTTTTGCCGGAGGTGTATGCTGGGAGAGGCAAGGGAAACAGCCTAACTATATAACAGTCATTGGCTCTGCTTGACAGACCGTAACTCATGTGCGACGAAATAACGATACAGTATTTTACAAACAACGTTCATGGTAATGAGACATCCAGAGATGAATGTATAGAAGACATTGGACAGTTTAATCCTGTATTATGTCACAGCATAACTCTATGGAACGTATATAGAGATATATAAACCTGCGCTTTGATGGAGCGAGATATGACACAACGCAACACCTCGACATTCAGTCCAAGGTAATTTCGTATGGCTATACTTTTCTTGTTTTTATACGGCGTGTTTTACATACTTCCTGTGGTTAGAGCAGGACATTATAGGGTGATTTGCCTCCAGTTATGACTTCTGATGGATCCATGATGGGAATGATGACAGTTTGGCAAAGTGCCCGTCAACGGGTTGCGGCTGTTCCCATGACCAATCCTCCAGGATTGTCTCGTACACTTCATCTCCCTCCTCGAGGCTCGCGGAACCAACTACATCCTTGGAGAGATCCTAAGCATCCTTTGTGGAGGCGCGAGACACTGGATGATTCGTCATGGACATTCATGTTTACGAGGGAGATAAAACCGCCGTGTACAGACGCTGCTTTGTGGGGAATAGGGTACATCCAGTCACTGCCAGGTGCAAGTGCAAGTAGGGTACACTGTGCACCTCTTGGTCAGCGTTGTACGGGATTCATGTTACGGCTGCTTATTCTGGCGCGAGGTACAAGGTACTGTACCTTCCAGATAAAGTCTGGTAGGACATATGGTGTACTCACTACGCGTTATGGTGCCGGGTATACGGCGCATCTTCCAGTCAATACGGTACACCTCCCAGTCACTTCGGCGCGTGATATATGGCACACCACCCAGTCAATACCGCACAGGGTATACGGTACGCCTGTCGTTACGGCGCAGGTTATACGGTACAGGGTAAACGTTACAACTCCGTTAGTACTGTGCAGGGTACTGAGGTACACCTAGTCAGTGTCGCAAGAGGTAAATGGCGTTATGTCTCAGCTGTCATACGGAGTAAACTTAAGATTATCTGGTTCATCAAAAATCAATTATTGAATTTTTTACGAGTTTTCGTCTTATGTGAATGCAACACTACATTCAATACAGCACCTCGTTCACTACCGGTGTAAGGGCATGAAAAGCAATTATATGCAGCTGCAATAACTGGTATCGAGACTTGACTGGTGTTTATGTACTGGGAATTTGAATTCAGTTAAAGGTTTCTTGGCTTTCCTAACCTAACCTAACCCAAACTACGCTGACCTAATTTTACCAGGATGTCAAAGTTAAGATATAGTAACGATGACCACTTTCTCTTCTAACCTAACCCTAATTAACTTTACCTAGCCTAACTTTAACTAACCAGAATGGAACAATTTCGATATATTAACGTTTACCGGTAAAATATGTGGAAAATAAGTAGAGACTGCCAGACTTGAACCACAGTCCCCGTGGTATGACACACATCACTATACATAGTTCGCAACAAGGTACTTCATTTGTTGTTCTTGTTGTTGTTACCTGTCAATTCATGATGGTAAACAAATCGATGATCCTAAAACTTCTCCTGAATAATGAATGATCTATTGCTCAACAAATTAATGTTATACTTCAAGAGATTTTACACAGGAAATTTCTTTAGTAATGCAAAACTTTTAAGATTCTGTTCATTTTAATAGTGTTATTTGGCTCGTGTGCAAACAATGATAATTATTCACAATGAAAAAAGTGAAGAATCAAAAAGAAAATTCTTTGCTTAATCTTAAGCCACCTGGACCAGGACATCAGAGCTGAGTGGTTTAAACTATAGAGGAAATCAATACAGCGTTTACTGATTATCTCTCATCAGCTACTAAATTGTTGTTTATGATCGTTCATCATCATCTTTTCTTGCTACTTCACAGTTCCATAATGTCATCAGGGAAAGACAGAGGTTCCAGTACATCATTAGGGTAAGGTACAGGCTCCGTTACATCATTAGGGGAAGGCAGAGGTTCTATCACGTCATCAGGGGAAGGCAGAGGTTCTATCACGTCATCTGGGGAAGGCAGAGGTTCTATCACGTCATCAGGGGAATGTACAGGTTCCATCATCAGGGGAAGGCAGAGGTTCTATTACATCATCAGTGGAAGGCACAGGTTCTATTACATCACAAGGGGAAGACAGAGGTTCCTTTACATCATAAGGGGAAGGCACAGGTTCCATTACTTCTACTGGGGAAAGCAGAGGTTCTGCAATATCATAAGGAGAAGGTAAAGGTTCCATTACGTAATCTGGGTAAGTAACAACAGCCGAGGGTCCATATTGCTGCAGAGAGTCGTCCTTGTGACCATCCATGACGTATTGGGTCTGGCGCACTTGATGCCAGACGTGCGGGCCATCCTTTAAATCATGATGACACAGTTCAACCCGATGGTGCGGGGTGTAAGTACTTTTCCCAAGGTGGCAACACTGTCACGTCAACACAAACCTAAGGAATTTGTTGAACGTGTCTGTGATGTGTTTCCGGCGGGTGTCATCCAGGGAAGCGATGCTGCGCCTCTTGGTGCACCACCTCTTGCGGACGGAGTAAGTCACGCCACCAGCCGAGACCCCCCCAGTCGTCGTCTTGTTCCTAGTGAGGGAAAGAGACGGTTAAATTTGGGGAAATTTCAGAGCTGTTTTCGTAAAATTTCCTTCAAATTCTAAAAAATAAATAAAATTTATTAAATTCAATGACAGCAGGAATTTCCGTCAAAAGAAAATTTCGTTGCAACGTCTTCTGACAGCTTTCAGGAATGACCGTGGTTGGTTGGTTGGTTTCTTATTGGTGTTCGGGCGTATCGACTTCCCGAGTCATTGAGGTCGTCATCGTTAAGTAATAACCACCAATCGAATTCATGATACTTCAAATACCATACTCGCTCTCCTTTGCGTGTATGGTCCAAAAATGTACAGGGGAGAAAGAATACTTCCAACGCAGTCCTTACATGTCGTAAAAGGCGACTAAAAGGGAAGAGAGCGGGGTGCTGGAAATCCTCCCCTCCTGTTTTTTTCACTTTTCCAAAAGAAGGAACATAGAAGGGGGCCAAGTGAGGATTTTCCCTCTAAGGCTCAGTCCTCTGTTCTTAACGCTACCTCGCTGACGCGAGAAATGGCGAATATGTATAAAAAAAAAATGACATTATCTGGCCTTTAGTCAAATATACACTTCATGAACACAGGTTTTCTTGTGAGACAGACATGGCAAGAAACTCCCCAACAAAGACTATTAAATCTTAAGACGAGTGTCGCCCGTAAAGATGCAACAAGACAGGTCTGATACAACCCTCTCTTTCCATGTCGCATATTCACCCACACCCTTCCTCGCCATACTACACTGCGCTCGAGGCTGCCACACTATACTACTGACACGAGAGGTCTAATGTACACGTAACACACTGCCATTGTGAGGCAGGGTACACGGTACGCCTCACAGTCAGTGTGAGGCGGGGGTATGCGGTGCATCTCAGATATTGTGTGAGGCAGAGTAGAGGTGTACCTCAGCGTGAGGCGGGGATGCAGCGTACCTCACAATCACTGTGAAGAAAGGGTACACAATGTACCTCAGGCATCATGAGCACCAAATGGAAATGACAACAGCCGCAACATTCCGTGGATTTCGATGAGAGTCTCCGTCATTCTGATACACGGAGATTAGCGAGATGACGCAGAGTCATCATCATCGGGAACCCAGGGGTAGTGTGTATAAGGGGAAACTGCTGCTCCAGTACATGTGTGAACTGCTGTGATACAGTTTATCTCGTTCGCCAATGGGATGCTTCTGAAATGCTCCAAGTGATCAACAAGCGGCAAAATCGTACGCCAAAGCTTCACTTACGGACAGTAACAATTAGCCATCACCATATAAGTGGGAGTATAATGAACAGCAACGCGAAAGAAAATATCTCTATGTGTAAACTGGAGGAGCAAGACATGTGTGTGTTTGTGTGCCCACGCACCAAAGCAGATGATAATCGTGTGCAACACAACATGCTCTTGCATGATAAAGAACAGTTAATCTTTAACATTATACAGTAATCAAAATTCTCCCACTATTCTGCTGCAGACAACACCCAGAAATCACTAAATATTAGTCATACATCTTCCGAAATAGTTCCTAGTTGCTAAGCTTGAGTTTGCCGCCCTAACTCCCCGCCCGAGTGTTGTGTGCACTCGGGGAGATCTTCCATTCTAACAAACGTCAAGTCTAAACACAATCCGAGATTCGCCAGACGTGTGTAAATCATCCTCGGCGAAGTCAATTTCACCTCTTCGAGGAGTGAGGTTATATTTGCATATTTGAAGTACGAAAATCTTTAGCTTTACCGTCTCAGTACTGTTTAATTCTTGCATCAATTCCCTCTTTGGTTACCAATGTCCTGTTTTCAGTATTTTCAGTGATACTAAGTTTTCCTGTGCCAAATTTGCATGTATGGTGATCATGTGATGCTTTTAAGAATATCTATATCCTTCCGCTGGTATCCTTAATGACATCCTTCATTGTGAAAGGGACCTGGGCTTTAGTAGGGGGTCGAAGCCCCCCACTCCCTTCTCGCCGCTCATGCTGGGCATTAGGCCCACCGAGTACACCAAGAGAGATTTCCTAATTCATGTTGATGTTTCCCTAAATTCTACGAATATCATCACTTTGTTTATACAAAATTTTGGCGCAAAGAAGCTTATAGTACTTTGCGAGATACCGCAATCGAAACCTAACAAAGAGAGTCAGTGCTTCATCAACGCTTCGGTACATTTCGTAAAATAAAAGACGGAATACTACAATATATTAACAATGGAACCAAATAACGTCTCATATCCATAGCCTTTTGAGCAAGAGGAATGTGGAGGCGCGAGATGCGATACCCCCCACGTTGTCGGGCGAGGCTGGCCGCCGCTGGCCCCGCCCCGGCCGTCGCCTCCTTCACGCTGGCCCCGCCAATCGCCGGCGCTCGCCCTCGCTTCAAAGGTGCCGCCGGTCGGGACCGCCAATGGCAGAGCGGGCGGTGGGCGGAGTCCGAGAAACCAAAATGTGTAGGTTCCAGTATACCGCCTTGTAGTTTGACACCTGAGTTTGTGGGTGGTGTAGTCCATACAAGGTCCCGCGGACAGTGTGTAGCTTGTTAACGAGCCAACGAGGTGTGGGGTGAAACGTCGGAAGTGCTCGCACGGAACTGGCATCAATACACCCGCCTTGAGTGTTGAGAGATTCGGTGCGTACTGCCGGGAGAGCGAGCGAGAGAGTTGCGCGCACGCGTGGAGCAGAGATGACCATTAGGCCTATATTCTCCGGGTATCCATTCCAGGGTAAGTTTCTGGATACGTGTCATTGTCGTGGGTACAATAGGATGCTACTGGAAAATGCGCGTGATTAAAATTTCATAAGTATGCCCCTTTTTAAGGTATGCAATGCAAATTACCTTTTTTTGCGGAATGTCTGTCGGGAGCTTACGAATTTGGCGGTGGTTCGTGTTCCGTAGCGACGGTCATGCGAGTTCTTCATGCATAGCAAATTACGGCAGGGGCCGAGTTCCTGTAGCATGAAAACCCGGGATGACTGCAGGCACGCCGACAGATTGCAATATTGCATGCGCAAATAAAAGCGCCGTGGGGCGGTAATGCTCGGTATCAGGCGGTCACCCGGGTGTAGTTCCGCTCACAAGACAGACTAATGTGACCTGATCGCCAGTCCGGTCACTCATTACTTCAAGCATATGGTTAGGAGCGACAATTACGCCCGTGATCGGGATTATCAAAACCCACGATCACATTAAGCGAGTGATCAAAGCTAGACCTGGCGGCGAGGGATGTCGCGATGTTTATTTACCGCTGGTGGGCACGATCGGCAAAATGCAGACATCGGTCGGATTATCCGGAGGTAATTGTCGATAAATGACGTTCATTCATAATAGTGGTTCGCATTCTTTTGTCTGTAATTCATAAAAAAATATATGCCGGAGTCAGTATACTTTGTAAAGGTGTGATTGTACTATTTATTCAACTTTTATAAATACTTGCCATCACAGAAATATTTTTGTAACGCTTGGTTACGATTTATCATATTGCAACATGTTTGCTGTCTAAGTCCGTTTCATCCTCATAATTGATAGTAAAGTCTGGTGAGAAGGAAGGTATCCTCTCCCCAGGTTTCTCGGACACACTATGTACGGTAATGATTTGAGACAGTAAGCTGGCACATTTGGAACAATTCTTACGGTCGTGTTTAAATCACCGTGCTGCCTGCAGATCAAGCAATTTCGGAGATACGAGTTGGCTTGAACATGAAAGATCTTCGCTAGTTGGGATTCGTCCTTATTCACTGGAGAGAGCTCTCTAAGCGGTGAATGAAAATCATCTCAACTCATGGCACTTCTGCGCTAGCCTCTGAGTGGGATTCATCCCCATCTACTCTGAAGCCTGTCATTAATGGAACAGATCAAATGTGTTTCATATTCACTTCATCATGAATAATATTTACATTCTTTTTAACTTAATTCATGAGCCATCTCAGGACTTACTCAATACATATTTTAAAGATTTAAAAACCATAAGAATGAGAGAATAGTAATCAAAATTTTTGGCCAGTTCAATATATTTCTATTGTAAAATCACACGTTTTATATATATATAAATATATATATATATATATATATATATATATATATATATATATATATATATATATATATACACA